>OZJO01008932.1:0-15765 GCA_900406225.1 Acrobeloides nanus
TACTACCCCTAATTTTATGCGAAAAATCGATTGCGCGCATTCCCGAAGATTGAAAATGCTTCCTTGACCCTGATTCAGGGAAATAAAAGTGTGTATTGAAGCGAAAATATGAAAATTTTAGAACACTTTGATTGATATCGAGGTGTTGACTCAAATTTCATGGGTTTTGTTGATTTTCTAATTTTTCTCAAAGTTTTATGACTAAATGCCAAAACAAAAAATGTTATTACAATTGCCATACATGCTTTAAAAAAGTTATTTTGGAGTAGATCGAACTTTTCAAAAACTCATGAAAGTCTCTACTATTGTTTTTCTATTTTTAAACACATTTTTCATCGTATGGAGCTATATGACTGAAACCCATTTTCATTTCTTAAATTGTATATCAGGTTTCCACTCGTGCGACTCGATTTTTAATGACTCAATTTTTGGACATTTGGTGGTAGAGAGTGGCAATTTTTCGATTTCTCATCATCTTAGTCCTCAATATCTTTATCGGATATCCTTTTTTGTTTGTTTAACCTTTTGAGGAAATTTTTTTAAACAATTAAAGACATGTATTAAAGCCATAGGATGTTTAAAATACCGCGTTTAAAAAATTTTTTCTAGTAAATTTTCTACCCCTTATGTTGTTGCCTGAAGTTTTTAAATTTGTTTTCAAAAATTTTAATGGTCTCCATTACGATGTCTCACCAAAGTTGTCCATATTTTCAACAAAAATGACTAAAGCTATTTGTTCTCCAAGAAAAATTGTCATTTTCTGAGCATTTTCAGCTTAAATGTTTCTCAAAAATTCGCATGCGACGCTGGATTTTGGGTTTCACCAAAAAATCGTAGTTTTCGGAACATTTTCAGCTCACAAACACGATCCATTCGACACAAACGCATTCGGTACGACACATTCGTTCATTTTTTCAAACATTTTTGAATTTTCGGGCAGGACGGATGCAGGGCCGTATCCAGGGGGGGGAGGGTAAAGAGGGTAATTACCCCCCCCCCCTAAAATCCGAAAATTTCAATGAAAAAATGATGTTTTTTCTGAAATTACCCCCCCTAAAAAATTTTTTTTTCATTAACTTACCCCCCCCCTAAAATTTTTTTCTGCATACGGCACTGGACGGATGGATGAATGGCCAAAAAATTTTCGATGGATGAGAGGTGGGAGGGGGGACGTCCACCCCCCCCCCTCTTGAACATCTATGATTCTTTGAGCCGCTGGAGGTGGTCATAAATATAATATGATAATTTTTTCACTAATATTTTATTTTTTTAACAGCGTAATTCCTCTAAAAATGAACGGGAATAAATATACCCCGGAATTTGATATGCAAGAATGCAGTATCTTATTAACAGCACCCAGCCAATCCGTTGACCACTATCAAAAAGTGGTCAAAGAAAAATTTCGAACCATGCTGATTTTACTCAAATGCACTGGACTATATTTTGGTTCACGCAAAGAAGGAAAAGTTTGGTATTATGTTGGAATTGCTAGAGCTAGTTTTCTTTGTTTAATAAGTAAGTGAAGATGAAGATTAAACCTTTGACAGCAAAAAAACTCATACCAAGCTGAACCAGGGGTGCCAAAATTTGAACCACTGCGCGGGGGGGGGGGCATTCCATAAGACCAGAAATTTCAAATTTTGTGCGGGGGTCTTCCCATAAGCCTATTTTTTCTTGAAAATTCATGGAGCAGGAATAAAAAATGGTTAATTTTCCTTTATTTGTTCATCTTAACTCATGCTGTGGGGCCGAAAAATTTTTTATAAAAAGGACCCATATAGGGGGCAATTTGATGCGGGGAATCGATTGCGCGCATTCCCGAAGCGTAAAAACGCTTCCCTGACCATGATTCAGGGAAATGGTGTATTTATTGAAGCGAAAAAGTAAAAAATTCGAATTTTCTCCGAAAAACCGGCTGTCTAGGGGGGTTCTTCTAGGCGAGGAATCGATTATGCGCATTTTCGAGACATAAAAAATTTCCCTGATACTGATTTGAAGCGATTTTCGTTATGAAACTTTTTAAGGGGTATACCTCTTGTAGGATTAACTTCCTGTGGTCAAAAGCAAATAATTCTTTTAGATTTGAGTTCCCCATGTCGAAAAACCCCTGAATACAAAAAATCAGTCATTTGGGTGAACTTTTTGAAAATTTGAAAACCCCTAGACAGGTTTTTCTAGACGAGGAATCGATGATTTTTCGGCAAAAATTCGGATTTTTTACGTTTTCGCTTCAATACACATAGCCTTTTTCCTGAATCAGAGAAGCGTTTTCACGATTCGCTAATGCGCGCAATCGATTCCTGCACCAAATTACCTTTATATGGACCCTTTTTAGAAAAAAATTTTCGGGCCATGTAAAAAGTCTCAGAGAACTTTTTGAACAACCCAATAAAAGGACGGGCATAAAAACTTTTAAAAATAATATTTTCTGATCTTTTAGCCGTGTACAAAACAGCTTTTATGTCTTGGTATTTCTTGACTAGACAAGAATGTATTATGTGCGAAAATCCGGGGAGCATTGTTTTAATTAGTTGGGGTTTCAAGTCCACATTATCCATGGTAATATTTTTTGTTGTTTCACCAAAATTTGCATATTTAAAGGAGCGTGTGAATCCTGTCCGTATCGGGTCAAAAATATTTTTTGATTTTTTCGAACGAAACTCATCCTTTAGGAGGTTTTTCCTGCGAGAAACACGATTTCGATGTTATTTTCGCATTTTAACGGCTCCTTTATGCTGAAATGGTCACTTACAGGGTGAGTAAAAATAAACGGAACACCTGAAAATTTCATTTTAACACAAGATAAAACATTGACAAGATCACTTCTGGGGGTAATTTTATGCGAGAAATCGATTGCGCTAGGTCCCGAGATGTCAAAGTTTAACCCTGACCTCGATTCTTCACATAAAATTATCCCCAGAAGTGATCTTTTCGACGTTTTATTTTGTGTTAAAATGAAACTTTCAGGTGTTCCGTTTATTTTGACTCACCCTGTAAGTGACAATTTCAGTATAAAGGAGCTGTTCAAATGCGAAAATAACATCAAAACCATGTTTCTCGCATGAAAAACCCCTATAGGGTGAATTCGTTCGAAAAAATCAAGAAATTTTTTTTGACCCGATACGGACAGAATTCACACGCCCCTCCCCCTTTAAGATTTTCCTCGTTTACTGGCAATTAAAAGGAGATGTGGTGAACCTATTCATGACATTGGACTTGCCGCATAGCGCCGAAGAAAATATCAAAATTAAGCGCTCTGTGCAGCAAGTGCTCATATTTTCTGCGCTAATTTTTATTTTGTGCGTTATTACTGGATCTATTTCAGTGTATTTTGCTCATTCGGGTGGCTCGTACAAATCAATGATCGATTTGAATGAGATGAAGGTGATAGTTTTTTAAAGGGGGAGGGGGTAAGAATTAGGGACTAATCTCGGTCGAAAATTTTTTTTGCCAAAACAGCCTATAAAGGGGTAAAATTATGCGAAAAATCGATTGCGCGCATTCCCGAAGCGTGAAAATGCTTCATTGACCCTGATTCAGGGAAATAGATGTGTGTATTGAAGCGAAAATCGAAAAATTTTAAAAATTCTCCCTCAAAATTATATTTTTTCATGCGGGAAATCGATTGCGCGCATTCCCGAATCATGAAAATGCTTTCTTGACCATGATTCAGGGAAGTAAGTGGGTATTGAAGCGAAAATCCAACATATACTAGTTTCCCTGAATCAGGGTCGGGGAAGCGTTTTCAAGCTTCGAGAATGCGCGCAATCGATTCCCCACATGAAATTACATATGATTTTGAGGAAGAAATTTGAAAATTTTTCGATTTTTGCTTCAATACACACATCTATTTCCCTGAATCAGGGTCAAGGAAGCATTTTCACGCTTCGGGAATGCTGCAATCGATTTTTCGCATGATTTTACCCCTATATAGGCTGTTTTGGCAAAAAAATTTTTGACCGAGATTGGTCCCTAATTCTTACCCCCCCCCCTCCCCCCTCCCCTTTAAAAATAAAAAATGAAAATTTTGTAGCTAGCTTTTTATATCGACTCATCGGTTTATATCGCCTTCATAGTGTTTATTTATATGTTTTTGGTTTGGCTTATAGTGTTGACTTTTTATGTGATCGTTTCAAGCGTGGTATTTGGAGAGTTGCGGCGTTTTAGTAACAGTTTTAGAGAGGTAACAGTTTTTTATACGAATGAGCTGGTCCTTGAAGGACCAGTTCATTCGTATAAAAAAGTTCTCATTTTGTTGATATGAAAATTCATGGCACTCCTATAGTTTTTGCGCTCACCTTTAAAATTGACTCGACTTTATTTTGCTTTATAAAGACTTTCAGCAATAGACAATTTCCTAACTGTGTGTAATTTCATTTGTTTACTTTGTATATATATTTCACTCTTTATCGTCATCATTTAGCCATGAATGTTCTAAAGGGATTAAACATCAAGAGTCTATTAAAGCTGTTGCTGAAGTCAGATAATAATTTATATACTTGCACTAGACACGCGACATAAGTTAATAGACAATAGAAGTGAAACGAACTATAGATTTAACCTATATAATAGATTCGTTGAATTGGATTTTTCTTAATATTCTCCAAATTCATGGACTTGAGAAGCTGTAGAGAGATTGGAGGCGAGTTCGAAGATTCTTGAGACGATGGATCAAGCTGTAGGACTGACAGGTCATTGGAAGAAGTAGTGGGAGCACTGGCCCTTCGAACTTCGTGCTGTCTTCATCAAGAACTAAGTTTCAATTCACTGCGATGTAGCCGCTTCCCGAAAAGTCGATATAGAAGGTAGCGAAGAATCTTTGTCTTTGACGTTGAAGAAATCTTGGGTTGATTCGTAGAAGGTGATATGATCAGGTATCGGAGATTCTTGAGACGATGGTTCAAGCCGCAGAATGGACGAAGCGCCAGCAGGTCAATTGAGAAGGAGATGAGAGTATTGGCCTTTCGAACTTCGTGTCTTCACCATGTAGACCATTGGGCAAAAGAGTTTGGTAATTGGTGGATGGCCAAGAAGCCTGCGACGATCTTCATAGCGAATTAACCAAGAGCCAAGTTTCAGTTCACTGCAATGTAGCCGTTTTCTGAGAAGTCGATGTAGCGAAGAATCTTGAGGTTGACTGAGGCTTTTGTTGAATCGAAGAAGATGGATTGAAATGGAGTAGCCAGATTGTTTCTTTTTTTTCGGTTTTTTTCAATTTTTTTCAGGTGATTTTTGATTTTTGAAAATTTTCGAAAAAATGCAAAAGTACGAGTTTTTTTTGGATTCACTCTGTACTGTAAAACAAAAAATGCTCCATTTTTCACGAATTTTCATAAAATCAACAAAATGGCAACTCTTCCTCCCCGAGTGGACTAGTTTTTAAAATTTGTTTTCTTCAGAAACTACAAACTTGTAACAAAGAACAGTTGGCTGACGCATTATTGGAAAAATATAATACACATTTAGAGATGGCAAATATGGTTCATACAGTGGATAAGTTTTTTGAGGTTTTAAGAACTTTTTTTGATTAAAAAATTAACTTCAAATTTTTGGGTCTACACTTTTATAATGATTGGAACTAACATTCCAACGTCTGTTTTTACACTAATAACATTTGCTATCGGCTTACGCTATTCCTGGCATACAATGATGTTTTCGATTCCGGTGGTGATGTTTTCGGCGGCTGAACTTATTGGCTTGACTGCTATCCCAGCAAGGGTTCATGCGACGGTAGGATGTTTCGTTTAAGGACCAATCTGAGCGGAAAAAATTTGCACTTTTTGTTGATATTCGGAAGATTTATGAAAAATGGAGCATTTTTTGTTATTACGGCATGTCCTGAATCGCTAATGGTTTCGAGATAATTGTGTGTGAAGTTGGAAAAATTTGAAATCTGTGTATTACAACGAAAACATGTACGTGCATGTTTCTAATGAAAGCAACTTTTTTCGTTCAGACTGGTCCTTTATCAATTAAAGGTTTTTTTATTGAGGCGATTATTCAAAATTATCTAATTAATCGCTTCAATAAACAACTTTTAATTGATACAAATTAAAAATTATAGTAGAAAGATGCACGTACATGTTTTCGTTGTAATACACAGATTTCAAATTTTGCCAACTTCAAACGCGATTATCACGAAACTGTTAGCGATTCAGTACATGACGTAAAAATAAAAAATGCTCAATTTTTCATGAACTTTCCGAATATCAGCAAAAAGGGCAACTTTTTTTGCACGTAAATATTTTCGTGTAATACACGGATTTCAATTTTCGTCAACTTCACACGCGATTATCTCGAGAACCGTTAGCATTCAGGACATGACGTAAAAACAAAAAATGCTCAATTTTTCATGAACTTTCTGATATCAGCAAAAAGGGCAACTTTTTCCGCTCGGACTGGTCCTTCAAATAATTGGGTATACACCAATTTTAGATTAAACGGAGTATTTCCATAATTTATGGTGTTCCAAGAGTCTGGAAGACATATAATGAGCAAGTTTATCAAATAGCCAACTCTTTTGTTGCGCATGCAAGTCAAACAGATTTGGGGATTTCGCTATGGGGCTTTGCTGTGGTTTCAAAACCATTGATTTTGACGGTATAACGCTAGCTTTACGAAAAATGTTGGCTACTTGGCGAAGTGGATAAGGAAGCTGCCCGTTCGATCTGGCAAGTTAAGCAATATGGGACCTGCAGGTTCGATCCCACTAGGGTGCAAATTTCGATAAAAAAAAACTTTCCTTACAAAGAATAGAGCAAAAATTTTTTGCTTCATTGTTTGTAAGAAAAATTTTTTGATCAAAATTTTTGCCCTCGTGGGATCGAACCTGCGGGCCCAACGTTGCTTAACTTGCCAGATCGGATGGGCGGCTTCTTTATCCACTTCACCAAGTAGCCGACATTTTTCGTAAAACTAGCCAAGAAAAACGTTATAAGTCGTGTTCAGTGAAAATCAATGTAGTCGAATAAATCTACCACCTTAATCTAAGTGATTTTTCCAACAACAAAACAATCCAAAATATGCTATTTTTCACCAACAATTTTCTGAGCATTTTTAGCTTAAAACAAAAAATTTTATGCGAAAAATCGATTGGAATAGGTTTCGAAGCGTGAAAATGCTTCATTGACCCTGATTCAGGGAATAGAGGAGGTCGTGTATTGAAGCGAAAATCGAAAATTTGGGATTTTTAATAAAAAAGAGACCTCTCCGATGTAATTTTATGCGAGGAATCGATTGCGAATAATTCTGGATCACGAATACGTTTTCTTGACCTTGATTCAGGGAAGAATTCGATGTATTGAACAGATCTAAAAGACATATTGGCTTTCTACGAAGGGTTCAATCATAATGACTGCCTTTATGTGTGAAATAATTGTCTTTTATATTTTCGCTTCAATATGTCAAATTCTCCCCCTGAATCAAGGTCAAGAAAACGTATTAATGATTCAGAATTATTCTCAATCGATTCCTCGCATAAAATTATCTCGGAGGGGTCTTTTTTTGTTTGTTTAAAAATCCAAAATTTTCGATTTCCGCTTCAATACACGACCTCCATTCCCTGAATCAGGGTCAAGGAAGCATTTTCACGCTTCGAAACCTATTTCAATCGATTTTTCGCATAAAATTTACCCTAGAAATGTCATTTTTTTAAATTTAAAAAAATTTCTACTTGGCCATGGTTTGAACTCTTCCTTTAAAATTCTGTCCCAACTTCTATTTCAACGTCATCGAAACTTTCTATAACAAAAACATCTAATGGAACAAAGTTATCCTGGGTAATTTTGTGGGAGGAATCGATTGCGAGCATTTTCGAAGCATGAAAAGATCTACTTGACCCTGATTCAGGCAATTTTCTCTTCAACTATTTCCATTGCTGATTCATGTATTTTAAATTGTTTTTCTTTTTTTTGTTCATTTTCACTCACCCGATTTCTGAATTGAATCAGAGTCGGGGAAATCAAAAAAACCCTGATTCGTTTAACTTTTTCATGTTTCAAAAATGCGATTCCTCATTAAAATTACCCCCGGAAGATAGCTTTTAGAACAAAAATCCAAAAGCTCCCCAACAAAAGAAATAGTTGAAGCGCAAATGGCCTGTAATCAGGGTCAGGTAGATTTTCTCATGCTTCGAAAATGCTCGCAATCGATTCCTCACATAAAATTTTTCAGGATGACTTTGTTCTAGTAGATGTGTTTGTTATAGAAAGTTTGTACGACGTTGAAACAAAAGTTGGGACAGAAATTTAAGGCCACCCTGCATCGAAATATTAGCATTTGGATTTAGCAATTTTTAAATTTCATGTGCATGTTTTCGTTGTAATATACAAGCTTTTTTGATTTTTTTGTTCATAATAATTTTATTCTATTTTAGACTATATCCCTCACCGTAACTTATTTAACCATCTTACTTCAAATGAAAAACGATCACAAATACGACTGTGACTGCTCTAATAATACGATCTCTCGTATCCTTTAAAAATCGGCTTTTTTCATACAGCTAAACAAGCTAGAACATCATGTTTCAAGTGAAAAATATTTGGTGAATAAAGATTTTGTAAATATTTTTTCCATTAAGGGTGCGCGCAAACAGTCGCGAAATGCGTTTTCGCGACTCTAACGCAATTTTTTCTTATTTTTGAGCTATATAATCAAAATTAAAAGTTTTTTTGTAAAAAATTTGGTGATGGTGGCTATCGAATGAGCTATCCGGCGACTGAAATGGAATTAAACTCGATTTTTGGTGAGCTTTTTAAATACGTGAGTAAATATTGAACACCCTGTACATAAAAGTTGTTAAAAATGGAGATGTCTAAAGCTGAAAATGGGTGTTCTGGTTGCTTATCTTTGAAGAAAACAAATAATATTACCGTTTTCGAGTATGGCAAAAAAGATAGAATCATTTTTGGAACGATTATATCAATTTGGAAAGATTCGATTTTTGACCTCAAGGAACCTTTCCCAAGTGACGTACGAGTTTTCAAAAAAGGCCAATACCATCTTGTAGTCATGGTGACAAACTGTTTGGGAATACAAAAAGCGTTCAGAAAGGTCACACCTGAAGGGAACATTTTCAGTTATCAGTACGAAACCTATATCGAAACTTAGCTCAAAAGATTCGTCATGGTCGACTTTATTTCTGAAATGATAGAATTTTCTGATATCGAGCACTCCTAGTGGGTCAAACAGACTCAAAAAGTCTGAAAAATATATGAGTTCTTTTCATAAGCCATTAAGTAGAACCCTGTGCAAGTTGTTCGTGTAGTATAATGGATGGAACGCTTGGTCGAAGCCATACCCCTCGCTGGTTCGAATCCTACCGAGATCAAAATGTTTTTGTCCATTGTTTAAACCAAGCGCTCTATCCATTATACTACACGAACACTTGCAAAGGGCTCTACTTAGTGGTTTATGAAGAGAACTCATATATTTTTCAGACTTTTTGAGGCTGTTTGACCCACTAGAAGTGCTCAATATCAGAAAATTCCATCATTTCAGAAATAAAGTCAACCATGACGAATCTCTTGAGCTAAGTTTCAATATAGGTTTCGTACTGACAACTGAAAATGTTCCCTTGTAAGATCATAGGAAACAAGCACAACAGTTCTGCTTTTTTTATTTTTTGTTTTTTAATGTACAATTTTAATAGACTTCATTAAAAATATACATAATAAAATTTAAAAAGATGCATATATAAATGAAAGTTTTTTAAACGAACGAATTTAATTACCAACAACGACACGGACAAGGTGCTGTTACACAAACACAATCGCAAATAGGCCCTTCGCCAATACGTAACGGACTTCTTTCTAAAAAAAAGTATGAAATTTTAAATTTCTATCATATCTTACTTTCGCGTTGAGTTTTATTCTGGTTATTTGAGCAATCAGGACCAACACAGTGATTTTCGACATCACCTAATGGACTTCTTTCTAAAAAAAAGTATAAAATTTGAATTTTACAAAGATGATAAAGCGCCTAGGACATCCCTCCTCATTTCACCTTCACTACCCGCTCATCCGAGGGAAAAAATATAAGTACCACCAATCCATCCGGCCGAAAAATTTGAGACGGACGATGACCTTACAAGTGATCTTATTTTCGAAAAACCGAGACCAAAAATAATTTTTTAAATTAAAATTGTCAAAAAATAAAATAAAAAATTTCCATGGCCATCTATATGTTCAGAAACANAAGTGATCTTATTTTCGAAAAACCGAGACCAAAAATAATTTTTTAAATTAAAATTGTCAAAAAATAAAATAAAAAATTTCCATGGCCATCTATATGTTCAGAAACAAATTCTCCATGACTTGCACCAAGTTGTGACTGTTCACAAATTACGTTCGCGAATAGGGGGTCTGGCAAAAAGTTACGATTTTTTACGGAGGGGTAGGGGTCGAGGGAAAAGTTACGTAACTCAATTTATATGAAAAAAATATAAACAATATATCGATTTCTTAAAATTTAAAATAATTTAATTTTTTTTGAAAAAATAAAATTGAATAACTTGAAAATTCTCGGAAAAAAGTTACGTTCCCGAAGAGAGTGGGTCGAACAAAAAGTTACGGTTGGGAATGGGGGGGGGAGTAAAAAAATTGCGATTTTGTGAACATGATTTGTATTTCCTTACTTTGACTTATAGAATCTTCAGCATCTGTTTCATTTACATGTTGATTCATGTCATTCGCATACAATTGGATAACAAGACAGACAATAGTCAAAATAAGAAGAAATTTCATTTTTTTAAAATGAAATAGAATAAAGTAAGAAATTTTTTAAAGTTTAAGTTATTAAAGTCGAAATTTAACTTATATGATTTGAATGGAGCTTATATATGTAAAATGAAACTGATTTTTTAGTCAACTTTTCATTTTATGACTAGACTTTCGTCTATTTGAGTCAACCATTTAAAAATTGACTAAATATATATGCATAGTGACGGTTGATTTCGTTTTTTTTTGTTAGAATGATAGCAAATAATTCATTTTGAGTAATTCAATTATATATTTTTACATTACAACTTCTAAAAAAAGATATTTCCAGGTTAATCGAACCCATCGACAAATTTCAAAAAAGTTTGTTTATTACAACGAAAACATGTTCACGAAATTTAAAAATTGCCAAGTTCAAACGCTAATATTCCTCGACGAAGCCTTTAGGGATTCAGAATTTACTGTAAAAAAATGCTCCAAATTTCATGAATTTTCAAATGACATTAAAGTTTTATAGGTTCTTTTCCCCAGTCCAGTGGGAAAAAAGTTGCCAATTTTTGTTGATATTCGAAAAGATCATGAAAATGGAGCATTTTTTGTTTTTACGGCATGTTCTGAATCGTTGTAGTTTTCGAGATAATTGCGTTTGAAATGTTGAATTTGTTACAAGCTCTTCGTTGTAATACACAAACTTTTTTGAATTTTTTGCGGAAAAATCGATTTTTGCACCAATTTTTTAAATTTTCATAAAATGAACATTATAGCAATTTTTATAGCTAAATGAGACAAACAAAATGACACCAAAATTATCCAATTTGAAAATTGTTTTGGGTTATTGAAACGAAAACCCTGATTCATGTTTTCGTTTCAATAACCCAAAACAATGTTCAAATTGGATAATTTTGGTGTCATTTTGTTCTTCTCATTTAGTTATAAAACATGCTACAATGTACATTTTATGAACACACAATTGCGACCATTGGCGGCACCTAAACCGAACCATATATCTTGAATAGTTTTTTTAACTTAATTTTTTAATTCCTTTTTTCTTCAAAATTTTCATAGTTCAAAGGCTTTGAACTATGAAAATTTTGAATCAAAGCAGTAAAAGCGCTGTCGATGAAGAACTTTTCAATTTCTCTCACAAATGTGCATAAGAAATAGACCAAAAAATCTCGATTTAGAGTAAACGTGACTCAATAGATGGGTTCGATTAAACCATGAAATACTATCATGTAAAAAGTGGTCAAGTAAAATGTATGATAAGCTTTAAGTGCACATACTCAAATTGAATTATTTGTTATCATTCAGACAAAAAATGAAATCAATCGTCATTATTTTAATCAGTTCTTAATGCTTGACTCAAATCGACGAATCTTGACTCAAATAGAAAATGCTTGACTCAAATAGACGATCACAAAATGAAATGTTGACAAAAAAATCAGTCTAATTTTGCATATATAAACCGAATGAAAGTCATATAGGCTACATTTCGAATTTAAATTTGAAATTTTTCCTACTTTTTCCTTTTTTTCATACTATTATTTTCATTCTAACAAATGAAGCTTTTGCTTATTTTGGCTTTTACTTGTCTTGCTATCCCATTATTTGCGGATGATTTCAATCAAAATGAAACAAATGTTGAAGATTCTATACGCCAAAGTAAGGAAATAGAGTTTGTTGTAAATTTTATTTTAAAAATATTTTCAATCTTTTTTCTTTTGCTCACAGTTCGTCTCAAGTTTTTCGGACTGATGGATAGGTGGTACTTAATTTTGTTGACCTCGAAGAGTGGGTAGTGAAGGTTAAATTGGGAGGGGTGTCTTAGTATGGCGCTTTGTTAACTTTGTAAATTTAAAATTCCATACTTTTTTGTTTAGAAAGAAGTCCGTTCGGTAATGTCAAAAATGGATGTTCTGGTACTTTTTGCTCAAATAACCAACAAGAAATTCAACGTGGAAGTAAGATATGATGGAAATTTAAATTTTCATATTTTTTTGTTTAGAAAGAAGTCCATTCGGTAATGTCAAAAATGGATGTTCTGGTACTTTTTGTTCAAATAACCAACAAGAAATTCAACGTGGAAGTAAGATATGATGGAAATTTAAATTTTCATATTTTTTTGTTTAGAAAGAAGTCCATTCGGTAATGTCAAAAATGGATGTTCTGGTACTTTTTGCTCAAATAACCAACAAGAAATTCAACGTGGAAGTAAGATATGATAGAAATTTAAATTTTTATATTTTTTGTTTAGAAAGAAGTCCGTTCGGTAATGTCAAAAATGGATGTTCTGGTACTTTTTGCTCAAATAACCAACAAGAAATTCAACGTGGAAGTAAGATATGATGAAAATTTAAATTTTCATATTCTTTTTTAGAAAGAAGTCCAGATAATGTCGAAAATTACTGTGTTGGTCCTTTTTGCTCAAATAATCAGTATGAAATTCAACGCGGAAGTAAGATATGATAGGAATTTAAAAATTTGACAATTCTTTTTAGAAAGAAGTTCGTTCGGTAATGTCCAAAATCACTGTGAAGGTACTCTTTGCTCAAATAACCAGGTTGAAATTCAACGCGGAAGTAAGATATGATAGGAATTTAAAAATTTAACAATTCTTTTTAGAAAGAAGTCCGTTCGGTCAAATCACAAATGTATGTATTGGTACTAATTGCTGTAATGGTTTTGATTGTCCAATTAACAAAGTTGAGAGTAAGCCAAGACAACAGAATGGTCAAGTTACGGATGATCAACGGAATGGTCAAAAGAATGGGACTATCAAGAAAGGAATTTTTTAATATTTAACATCAGAATTCTTTGCGTCTTGTTATATTTAAGCAAAAATATATTTAAAATGTTTTATAATAAACCGTTGTATATAAGCTTTTCACATTATAGATGTTTTTATTATTAAATCTAGGTTAAAAACCGAACAGGGTGATACAGTTATGTAGAATGCTCCGAACCGTTGGACCTAACCGATGGGTTTTTGAAAAACGGTTCTTCACAGAAACTTTCGCAAAAAATGAAGATGCAAGAGAGCGACCCCCTCATTGGCATACGGACCGTTGTTACGCGAACATGTGACACGACATCCATTTCCGTCGTACGATTGTATTTTACACTCGTACGATGACTTTCGTACGATAGCTTGCGCAGTTAGTACGATAGCTTGTGGGGACCCTAATCTTTATAATAGTTGCAAAAGATTTCAAGCGATTTGCTCAAATCTATGAAAAAACCAATATTTTAGAAAAAAACGTGATTTTTTAAGTATCCACCCAAATGCACTATTAGACGAATTTAATCGAAAGTTGGCTGATTACAACGACCGTGTCAAATAAATCGTAAGTTGTTTGACTCAATTTTTACATATAAAAAGTATAGAGTCGAATGTTCACGAGAGAAAAATTTTCCAAAAAAATGTTACAATGGCACCATGGCCACAAATGCCCGATCTTCCTTGTTTCTGTGATTCGTGTCAAAATATTAAATTCGAAAACTAAATCATAAAATTTGTTCAATATTTTCATCAATTTCTATATTAACTTATGTTTGTGATAATTTTTTAAATAAATCTTTCATGTATTCATAATCTTACCTTCATTTTAGGGGCCATCCATATAAACGGTAAGGGGAGGCATATGTTAATCAATATTAACTATATTCATAAAAGGGGGTCTAATAGCGCAAAATGAAAAGGGAGGGAGCGCAAATCAAGGGTAAAGTTAATATTTTTGGCAAAAATAGTCATTTTTTCGAAAAGATGAAGATTTTTTGGCAAAAAAATCGACATTTTTTAATGAAAATTGGATTTTTGTAAAAAAAAAATTAGGTTTTTTGTGTAAAATCGTGGTTTTTTGGCAAAAATTATAGATTTTTGGCTAAAATTTCATGTTTAGTAATTTTGCGCCCCCCCCCTTTAGTGAGGAGGGGACAAAATCTCGAAAATTTCCAAAAGAGGGGGCGCAAAAATCAGGTTTTCATGAAAAGGTATTCTTCCGCGACGGAGATCAGCCTACGACCTCGCTTTCGATGATGGCCTTCGGCCGCATTTTTTTGGGTATCACGGCGCTCTTCCTATGGTATTTCCTTTGAGATTTTCAAACAGTTTTAAATTTCCTTCAAAAATTTTATTTTTCAAAATTTTCAATTCCTTTTTTCAAACATTTTTCAATTTTCTTTTTTTTCCAAAAGAATTTTAAATTTTACATCACTGCATGAAAAAATAAAGATAGACATTCAGATGTAAGATTGGCATAGTGATGAGAACGTCGGACCGTTCCCGTCAAACCATTAAAACAGCCGCCGGTTCGATCACCAACGCTTCAAATAACTTTTTGCTTCTTTTGCAATTTTGATTGAAGACGACCCCATACCCCCAAAATATTTTTTGCTTCAAAAATTATTTTCTTCCACCAATCTTATTTTCTCATTGTCCCTAACTACTGTGCAAATTTCTATCAGGTTTGAATGAGCCGTTTTGGAGATCACTGTCAATGGCGCACATTTCTCGCATTCTATTAGAAGATGAGCTTTTGGAGCAGAAAAAGAACCAAAATCAATTAAGACGCGTTATCTGAAAGGATCGAGTTTGGTTCCATAGCATGGGAACCTAGGGAAAACAGTTCTCCAAAAGGCAACGAATCGATTTGGAAATATTTTGAAGAAAGATTAATGAAATTTCTTTAAAAAATCTGCAATTTTGATCAAAATTTTTAATATTTTTATCCTTTTTTAATTTTGATAGCAAATGTTGGATTTCGGCCGACCCTCCCCCTCCTCTCGTTAGATTTCGTTAGAAAATTCCGAACCCTCCCTTCCAGGAACGTAATTTGTGAACGGTGCCAAATATGAAAAAGAATTTCCGACCAGAATGTCGGAGAATTGATCGATTTTTTTGAAAATAAATACAGTCGGCGCTCGATATACCGACACCCCTCCAATTTCTCTAAAATCCTATAAAAAGTATAAACATTCTTATTTTTTCTACTAAAAACACATATTAAAAATAATAAATAGCAATAAAATAATTATCCTGGGCTTTTCCTGG
>OZJO01008934.1:0-80278 GCA_900406225.1 Acrobeloides nanus
GCATTTTATGATTCTCAGCTAAAAACTAGGGGGTTCTGACCATACAGGAGTAGTCATGCCTAAATGAGCCCATTCTGACCCTGTACCTTTAAAAATACGATTCGAGCCGGTCTAATCGAACTGTGAACCGAACGGATGGATTTTTAAAATCGATTCGAACCGTTACCGAATGGAGCTTCGAACCAAACCGAATCATCTATATCGGTTCGCCAGCTCTAATAGGCGTGAATAACAAGCAGAAGTAAAAAACAAGTTGTAAAATTATTTTCGCCCGGTACGAACCCCCTCTCCCATCCATGAAAATTTCGACAACCGACTTCTACCCAAAGGCTGAGAGAATGGGCATATGCCCCCTCCTCTAACGGATAGAAGGCCCAAAAACATAATAGTTTTCCTTATGTTTTTTGCCTACCGAAGGGGCTCAGCTCCTATCGGAAAAAACTCCATAAATCAAAAAGGGGGCCATTACGTTTTTTAGCAGCTTCTCCTCGACAGAGAAAGGGGGGGGGTCCCTGTCCTCCTCCTGGCTACGCCCCTGGATAGCGGTATCTTGAAAGGATTTTCCGGGGGCATTGGACTCAAGGCTTGAAAGGGAACGAGATTTTTTTCAAGAGAAAATTAGAATTTTTAAAGGAAAAATGATAAAAAACGTTAAAAATAAGCATATTTGTATTTAAAAATTGTTATTAAAAATTTTTTAAAATAAAAATTAAAAAATCATAAAGGGATACTATTATAATTTTTGCTGACCTTCGGACAGCCAAACACAAATTGGCCCCTCCCTTGCAGCCGATACTGGGGGAAGCATATAGATAGACAGAATCATAAGTTTTTCAATGTTTTAAGATATTTAAATTTTTCATTTTTTGAGGGGAATAATATCCTTGACTATAGCTATGGAGTAAGTTTTCTAAAGAGTGAGAGGGAAATATGTAGGGTTGAAAAAATGTAAGGGTCAAGTAGCTAGTATGCTCGATTACGGTATGTGGGTAAAGATAAGTGCTTCCTTTTTTATCAGCCCAAATTTTCTTATCAGCCAATAATAAACTCACTGTTCAGCAGCTGCTTCTCCATCTTCCTTGATCAATCCAGTTTCTGGATTCTCCATCTTTTGAATAGCTTCTTCGGCATGTCCAGAAGCCATTGAAAGAATTACAAGGATTAAAAATCCAAGAAACAATTTCATTCTCTTAACGTTAAAATATTCCTATTGTCAAAATGTTATAAAATAAGTTGAGGACAAACGATCAGATGATTTTGATGGTATTTTATACAACTTGTACAGATCTTGATCTTGGCAATTTTGGCGAATAAGGAACTTAATTTGATAAATATAGTGGCAATTGACCAAATTATCAGATGACTCATGATTAGTCATTTAAAATTAGGTTTGTAATTAATGATAAAGCATCTTTTATTTAGGGCGATTTAAGTTGTTTGGTTAACAAAAGTACTTTTAAGTGATAGAAGGAAAATTGTAAGTAAAAAAAGAAGTAAAAAAGTTAAACTACAAAGTTGGTTATTAAATATATTTTATTATTATTATAAAAGTGCATCAAAAAAGAGATCATCGGAAACTTAATGACATTTAAATAAACTGTAAATATACATAATTTTACTGGAGATCTTTTTGTAAACATTTGAGATCAAGTTTTTATTTGTACACCACTTCTGTCATGACATGGGTTTATAAAAAATTAGACGACAGGGAGTATAATTTTGTTGTTGCTATGAGACAATAATCTTCACCAAAAGTGGAACTAGCAATATCATGAAATTGTTGATTGATAAATAATTTCCGCTTGAATGACTTCCATGGTAAGAATAGTGACTTCCGTGTCCAAATATCCCATGAAAATGTATGCGCCCACCAAAACCATGACCTCCTAAAAATAGCGATTTTCAGATTTTGTCAGAGAGTTGAACATAATTGGTAGTGCAGTGGTAAAATAAGTACATATGTTTAAAAAANCCAAAACCATGACCTCCTAAAAATAGCGATTTTCAGATTTTGTCAGAGAGTTGAACATAATTGGTAGTGCAGTGGTAAAATAAGTACATATGTTTAAAAAAATAAATTGGAGATTTTGATCCCGTCCAGGAGTAAAGTTTCAAAAATTCTGAATTAAAGGATTTTTTTACCAGAACCCGTATATATGAACCCTTTTAAATTTTTTCTTATTTTTTAATACTTCAAGCTGTTATTTTTTTCTAGACTTGAAAAATAAATAAAAAACAACATTAAGAAATCAGAGACAACAAATTTTGACCCCAGATAGCTCAAAATAGGTCAGTGCCGTACCGAAGAAGGGGGTACATATACCCCCCCCCACCAGGGCCAAAAAAAGTTCCTAATCCAAAGGGTCCCTCTTGGGTCCCTCTTATGTTTTTGACCAAAAAATGTCGACAACTAGGGTCGGGATCTTGTCCCCCCCCCCCCCTATGAAAAAATCCTGAAGCCGTACGCATAACCAATTTTCAAGCCATGGAAATGAAAAACCGCCAAGCAGGCACGTAGAGAGAATCCAGGTTCGGGGGGTCTATACCCCTTGGTCCCCCTTGTTTTGGGGTCTTTACCACTTGGTCCCCCCTTGTCCATTAGAAAAATTTTCATTTTTCCGATTTAGAGGAGGTCTATAGACCTCCTCAAAATATATAGACCCCTCCCCCCCCACCCTGAATTAAATCTTGGCGGTTGGTACGTAGTGCCTACCACCAAGACTTAATTCACTACTTAGCCTTAGCCGTACGCACAACCAATTTTCAAGCCATGGAAATGAAAACCCGCCAAGCAGGCACGTAGCGAGAATCCCTGTTCGAGGGGTCTATACCCCTTGGTCCCCTTGTTTTGGGGTTTTTAATATTATAAAAGTTCGAAACATACCTCCACGACNCCGTACGCACAACCAATTTTCAAGCCATGGAAATGAAAACCCGCCAAGCAGGCACGTAGCGAGAATCCCTGTTCGAGGGGTCTATACCCCTTGGTCCCCTTGTTTTGGGGTTTTTAATATTATAAAAGTTCGAAACATACCTCCACGACTTAGCACAGTAGTGACAAAAATTAAAAATACTAATGCCATAAAATTAAAAAAAGTCAACCCCATTTTGATTATAATGAGTTTCTATACGTCACTTAACAATTTATAGGTTAAATTCGAATTCTTTGTACGCATGTTTTTACCTATTAACGTCATATAGGTTACAAAAGACCTCAAAAACCATTCATCTTTGTCCCCTTTTGGAGTTAAATTTACTATTTTTGGAATTCGATGATTATTTTCAATTTGAAGTTTTTTATTCGATTGTAGTTTTTCTTACTCATAACCAATCAATCAATTGGCGATGATGTTAACCAAAATTTCGAAAGTTTTGAAAACAACTTGAACTTTAATCATTAATGATATTTTTTGTTCTTTCAATTTAAGTATCGGTCTGTTGTTGCCGAGATCAACTGGACGCATAAACATTACACGTTTAATTAAAGGAAACGACAAAATAAGAACATTTAGCGTTACAAAAATTCTCCTTCTCTTTTTGGGGCTCTAGGACGTTTGCCAACGGACTTTTGCCAACAATATGAGGTCTTGCATTAGCGGACTTTTGCCAACGACAAAACATTTAAAAAAATATTTTCACACTATTTTACTGATGGTTTGCCATTTTTGATCAAATTATCGATGTTTATAATAAAATGGCAATATATAAATTATAATAGGAGAAAATGCCGCAATAGAAATACAGTCAATACTCTCAATAGTGACCCCCTTCGGCATTTTTTGTAATTTTTGAAAATGCGATTGATTTTAATGCAAATGATGTAAAAATACATGTTTTTTGGAATCTACACAACAAAATTGTAGAGAAAATGTGGTTAACCCATCAAAATAGCCTTAAAAATGGCTAAAATACATTATAAAATTCGTTAGCAAAAGTTCGCTTTTTTCGTTGGCAAAAGTCCCGTTGGCAAACGTCCTAGAGCCCTTTTTGGGGTGTATGGATAGGCTTTATGTGTTTGTCTTTATTTTACTCTAGAGTAAGAATATATACCGAAAAATAACATTTTTTCCTTGCCTCCAATTTTGATGATTTTGGTGTCAATCGTCTTCCTTCATCGTCTCCCACAACTTTTATTTTAGCGTTAAGTGTTTAAATCAATCGTTCCCGAGATCGTCTAAACTCACAGACATTACATGTTTAATATAGTAGAATACTTGATCATTATAAAATAATTTATTTAAAAAAAGTTTAATTACAATAAAGTGCATGTAATAAAAAAATATTTAAGACTGGACAATTTTACGTTATAAGCGAAAGCTTAACGTCCCCATCTAAATTTTTTAAATTAAAATAAGAAAAGTTGAATAAAAACACACTTATTACCAATAAAACTTACCCCCAGCCATAATAACCGCAGCCATAACGCTTGCGTCTTCGTCCCCAATAACATCCATATCTCCTTGCTCGAGTGCTAAATGTTTTAGTCAATATTATATTTTAAGCTGTGTACTTATTTCTGAGTTTTGTGTTCTGGCTATTTACAGACACGTACTGTTTGAAAATTTACTGTTCTATAAACTTACTGTTTTTCTCCAGTTTCTTCGTCGGTGTTTAACATTTCTTTATTGGGATTCATTAGCTCATTCGAATGAAAACTTCCTTCATGACATGATACCAGAGAGCTTGCAACTAATACTAGGAATAAAAGGCAAAGGTAAAATTTCATTTTTATAAAATTGCTCTAAAATGTAAGATTTTTGGTATGAGTATGAAAAAAGTTCATTCTATAAGCTCCTAGGAACGAAAACTTTTTTGAATTTCCGGAGGGGGACAAAAATTTTACCGTTGGATTGGTTGGGGGGGGGGGTATTACTGTTATCCTATTTTCTAAAAATTTATCAAAAATTACCAAAAAAACGAAAATTGTGCTACAAATTGAAAATTTTGACTTAAAAGAGTAAAAAAATAGACATTTCTTATTAAAAAATTGAAATTTTTGTTTTAGAGCCGACGGGACTCTAGTATTCCCAAAATCAAAAAACCTAGAGAATGTCTGTAGAAGACAAAATTTGAAGATTCACAAAACCATACTCAGTCACTAGTTTCTTGAGCTATACTAAATCTTCTATAAGTCTCATGACAAATAAATCGTTCTTTTTTACACTTTTATATAGAGCAATCTTTCGAAAACTACAAATGCGATAACCTGATTTTTTTCTATAATTCGCTAAACTGCTCTTGATATCCTCCCAAAAAGGGTTCAAAAAACCACAAGACCTTGAAATTTGTTTATGTTTTAAATAAGATATTCAATGAATTGATAAATATTGTTAATAAGAATTAAAGAACGTTTAGCAGAATTTCTTGTGAACGAAGATCAATTATGCATTTACCCCATGAGAGCATAAAAACTTTTATTGTAAAAATGTAACTTCCATGAAGTTAAAAAAGGTATAACAAATGTACAAAAGTTCACAGATTGGTTTTGGTATTGGTTTTTGTCTTGACAAGTGATGAGATTAGAATTAACGTCCCCAGCTGAAATTTTTATTATTATTCTACGTGCTCGGAGAGGGGAGAAGAAGTGAGTGTGGAAAGCGCTCGGGAGGAGAGAATATGAGTGTGTAAATCACTCAGAGGGTAAATTCCACACTACCTCTTTTCCCCTACGAGCTCGGAGCGATTGGTCTCCTGGTACTTAACAATTATACATCTATAAAACATACCCATATCCACCATATCCGCCATAACCATAGCCTCCACAGCCATATCGCTTCCTACGACGTCCCCAACCACAACCATATCTTCGAGCACGGTTGCTAAATTTTTATTTTTGTAGTTTTAATGTAGTTTTAGTTAATGGAGTATATATGACGTACAATTTTAAGCTTTTTTCACCTCTCGAGTTAATATCACCACTTTTCATGCTTTTTTACACAAAGTACGGTTTTATCGTACTAGAAGAAATTTTGTGTCGTATTCATCGAATTTGAAACATGGCGACTAATTTTTGGTCAACCCTAGCGCCATCATTAAAAGGATTAACTTTTTTCAGTACTGTTTTTTGGAAGTTAGGAAAATGGCCTAGGCTCATTAGACAAATGGCTAAGGGTCCGAGCTTTTTCGTGAGAGAGGGGTTCCACAAAAGGATTAAATAAGGAAAAAAGGAAATGAGGATAATTTTCAATTTTTATTCAATTTTCAATGTGCGCAAATTTTCTTCTATGACATTTTCATAGCACCCCAATACAAATTTTTTAAATTCTGATTCTAACTTTTTAATATCTTACTGTTCTTCCTTTTCCACTTGCTTTTCGTCCGTAATTTTCGCGTCATTTTCAGCATTACATATTAAAACAAGGAATACCAACAAGATAAAGCCTGTGAAGAGTTTCATTTTTTATAGAAATGAATACACTTTAATTAGATCTGTTGATGAACTACTACGAAAACGTATGATGTCTTATTGACTTTGGCGGCATTTTATACTAACTTAGAGACTGTTTTGATTAAAACCCGTTTTAAAGGCCAAGAATGTAAAAAGGTGTGTACGGTTTGCGTGAATAAATATCTCGATGAAAATAAAATACATGTTTATTCATTAATGTCAAGTGTCAGTGTCATTTATTATTAGATTCATTAAAGATCTGGATCCATTAAATTGTATAAAATGGTTTAAAATTTCGAGTAAACCTTGGGTTGGTGCATTGGTGTAGGCAGAAGAGTCGGATAGGGGGATTTCCGGTCACTTGAACGACCGGTCACATGACCGATCGGTCACTTGATCGACCGGTCATTTGACTGACTGAAATTTTATACTTCAATTTGAATTGGGCTTAGGCTTAAGGCCCAAGGCTTAATGTCCAAAGCTTAATGCCAAAGGCTTTTAGGCCCCATTTTATCCACAAAAAATATAATTTAAATTCAAATTAAATACAAAAATTCAGTCGGCCAAGTGACCGGGTCGGTCAAATGACCGGTCGACCAAGTGACTGGTCGGCCAAGTGACCGGTTGGCCAAGTGACTGGGTCGGTCAAGTGACCGGACATGGATAGGGGGCACTTCCCCAAAAAGCCCGATTTTTTCCAAAAAACATTAGGGGACCCATATGTGTAGGGATTTTTTTAAATTTTGGCCAACTGCCTCCCTGTTTCCCTTGCATACGACACTGGGCTGGTGATAGAAAATTCAGCTTGTATGTAAAAATAAATTTTTTTTATTTGATTTTATAGGGAAAGTTGTTTAGTTAACAAATTTGTTTCTTTCATGTTGAGTGATAATTTCACCAATACTTCCTTCGTGACATGATACCAGAGAGCTTGCAACTAATACTAGGAATAAAAGGCAAAGGTAAAATTTCATTTTTATAAAATTGCTATAAAATTTAAGATTTTTGATATGAGCACAAAAAATTCTATAAGCTCCTCAGAACGAAAACTTTTTTGGAGAGATGACTGCCCCTACCCTACCTATATCAGCCGAAAATGGGAAAACACCTCTTCATAAACCGACCGGCCAGGCCCGTAGGGGGCTAGCCATAAATTATGCTTCCAATGTCTGTGGGAGCTCAAAATTTGAAGATTCACAAAACCATACTCAGTCACTAGTTTCTTGAGCTATATTAAATCTTCTATAAGTCTTATGACAAATAAATCATTCTTTTTTACACTTTATATATAGAGCAATTTTCGAACACTACAAATGTGATAACCTGATTTTTTCATATAATTCGCCAAACTGCTCTTTGAGTCCTCCCGAAAAGGGTTCCAAAAACCACAAGACTTTGAAATTTGTTTATTTTTTAAACAAAATATTCAATGAATTGATAAATATTGTTAATAGGAATTAAAGAACGTTTTGCAGAATTTCTTGATGATGATGAATTATGCATTTACCCCATGAGAGCATAAAAACTTTTATTGTAAAAATTTTATTTTCATGAAGTTAAAAAGGTATAACAAACGTACAAAAGTTCACAGATTGATTTTGGTATTGGTGTTTGTCTTGACAAGTGATGAGATTAGAATTAACGTCCCCAGCTGAAATTTTTATTATTATTCTACATGCTCGGAGATGGGAGAAGAGGTGAGTGTGGAAAGCGCTCGGAAGGAGAAAATATGAGTGTGTAAATCACTCAGAGGATAAATTCCACACTACCTCTTTTCCCCTACGAGCTCGAAGCGATCGGTCTCCTGGTACTTAACAATTATACATCTATAAAACATACCCATATCCACCATATCCGCCATAACCATAGCCTCCACAGCCATATCGCTTCCTACGAGCTCCATAATAACAACCATATCTTCTAGCACGGTTGCTAAATTTTTATTTTTGTAGTTTTAGTTAATGGAGTATATATGACGTACAATTTTAAGCCTCTCGAGTTAATATCATCAATTTTCATGCTTTTTTACACAAAGTACGGTTTTATCGTACTAGAAGAAATTTTGTATCGTATTCATCGAATTTGAACACGGCGACTACGTTTTTTGTCAGCTCTAGCGCTATCATTAGAAGGATTAACTTTTTTCAGTACTGTTTTTTGGAAGGCATTAAAAGTTTAGCTCATTAGGTAAGTGGCTAGGGGTCCGAGCTTTTTCATGAGAGAGGGGTTCCACAAAAGGACTAAATAAAGAAAAAAGGAAATGAGGATGATTTTCAATTTTTATCCAATTTTCAATGTGCACACTGTTTTTAGTTATGACATTTGAATATCACCCCCAATACAAATTTTTTTAATTCTGATTTCAACTTTTTAATATCTTACTGTTCTTCCTTTTCCACTTGCTTTTCGTCCGTAATTTTCAAGTTATTTTCAGCATTACATATTAAAGCAAGGAATACTAACAAGATAAAGCCTATGAAGAGTTTCATTTTTTTATAGAAATGAATACACTTTGAACTACTACGATGGACTACGAAAACGTATGAACTTATTGACTTTGTTTGTATTTTATATTATCCTCGAGATTTTTTTAATTAACCTCGAGACTGTTTTAAACCCGTTTAAAGGCCAAGAATGTAAAGGAGTGTATGGTTTGCGTAAATAGATATTTCAATGAAAATAAAAATACAGGTTTATTCATCAATGTCAAGTATTAATGTCATTTTTTATTAGAATCATGAAAGATCTGGATCAGTGTTGTAAAGCGAACCGTTTACCGTGTCACGATTCAAAATTGATATTTTTTAATTCCAAAGTGTCTACACAAATAATCGAGATAAAATAAGCATTTTCTAATCATTATACGTTTGAATCCGAGTGAAGTGAACTGTGCTACACGGTTCATTCGGCACGGTTGAACCGTGTACACGATTCGGCACACTCAACCGTGTTAAAGCATGTACACGCTTTCATTGTGCTTGAAGCGTGTACAAGCTCCATTTGAAAAGGTTTTGAATCTTATATAAATTTCATTTGGTTTGAATAGTGTTGTGCAGTTGTAAATTTACGTAAAATATGTAAATCTATTTTCAAATCGCCATAGCTTTAACAGATCAACATTTCTGGCCTCCAAAAAAAAAATTTAGCTCCAAGCGGGATTCGAACCCGCGACCTTGTACAAAAAATCAAAAAGCCAACTTTTCTCAAAAAATATAAGGAACCCAATGTAGGGAACCCTTTTGTGTAGGGATTTTTTTTAATTTTAGCCAACTAGGGGGGAGGAAGTGGTACCTGCTCCCCCCCCCCTGTCCCCTCGCTTACGCCACTGGGTTGGTGATAGAAATGCTTCCTTGACCCTGATTCAGGGAAATAGATGTGTATATTGAAGCGAAAATCGAAAAATTTTCAAATTTCTTCCTCAAAATCATATTTCTGGGGGGTAATTTCATGCGGGGAATCGATTGCGCGCATTCCCGAAGCTTAAAAATGCTTCCTTGACCCTGATTTAGGGAAATAAGAGTGTGTATTGAAGCGAAAATCCAACATGTACTAATTTCGCTTCAATACACACATCTATTTCCCTGAATCAGGATCAGGAAAGCGTTTTCAAGCTTAGGGAATGCGCTCAATCCATTCCCCGCATGAAATTATCCCCAGAAATATGATTTTGAGGGAGAAATTTGAAAAATGGCTTAAAATTGGGGGTAGTACACCTTCTAAGCTTCTAAAGGAATTTTGAGGGTTCGAGAATTTGGTCGGGAACGGCTTTAAAAATTGTTTCGAGCATCCTACTTTAATATTTGCTAGGTTTTGTCGCTCTCGTGAGAAGAAAATTTTCTAGTGCCGGTAGGTGCGAGTTTTTAAGATATTGCCTCTTAAATGCTTGGTTGAACAATTTTGATTATTTAAAAAACTTTTTGAGAATATTCATTTCGAAAGGTTCATAATCACATGCTCTTGAAAGCAATCGTCTGTTTTCTCTTTTTTTATCGATATGATTCACGGTTTTCATACTTTAATTTTAAAAACTTCCCAGTTTGTTCGCCAAACCGCAATCTGTTTTCAACAATCAACAACATTTCTTCCTATCATAAATGATAATGAGCAATAAAGATTTTCAACTTTATTTTTCTATAAAATTATATAAACAATAGTAAACAGTATTATTTAAAAAAGATCCAAAATTAAAAAATTAGGCCATATTTATAGGGCAAATAAAAAAACAGGAGAAACAAAAACAGAAGCTCAAGGACGGCAACAAGGTCAATGACGGAGCTCTAACAAGCTTAACCTGAGTAACTCAATGACGGAGATAAAGATATAATTGGCTTTTTTAAATGTTAAGAAAATTGATAAACTAATTGATTTTTTGTATAATAAAGAAGAGTTCTTTAAAAAAAGAAAAAGGCTGAAAATGTTCGTTGTGATTCCTAAGATTGTTTTGTGACAATAAAAAGATAAAAATTTGAAGAATATTTATACAAAAGCAGATTCGTTGTGATTCCTAAGGTTGTTTTGTGATCGATTTTTACCAACCTCCTCCACCACCTTGATCTTCTTTTGGAACACTTGGGTACAAACCAGGTTGTTTGCCTCCAGCATATTGATCAGCCGGTGGATAAGCACCTCCACCTAAAAATCCTACTTCATTAAACGTGTAATGTGCGTATGTCTGCACGGAATCTCGGGAACGCTTGATTTAAACCAGTGTTGACTCGAGTACTCGTGAAGCGAGTACTTACATGTCGAGTAGTATATAGTACACTAATCGACTGAAATCGAAAGATCGAGTCGAGTAATGTACACTACTCGACTCATTTTTTCGATTTCAGTCGAGTAGTGTACACTACTCGACTCGTCATTCGAGTAGTGTACTCGAGTAGTGACTCGTCATTCGAGTAGAATACAACACCGATTCAGAATCCGGATTCAGAATGGATTTTGAATCTGAATCCGGATTCAGAATCCAGATTCAGAATCTTGATTCAGAACCCGGATTCAGAATCCGAATTTAGAATCCAAGAGTACTCACAGTTCGAGTAGTATAAGAGTACACTACTCGACTGAAATCGAAAGATCGAGTCGAGTAGTGTACTCGAATACAACACTGATTTAAACCCGGATTGCAAAAGTTGTAGGAAACGATGAGAGAAGATGATTGATACCAAAATCATCGAAATCGAAAAATTGTTTTCAATTTTTTTCAAAAAAAAGGTTAGCTATAGCTCAAGACAGTCACGCATTTTCAGAACTCTATAGTTCCATAAGAAAACGACCTCAAATAGAATCGAAATCTTTGCTATTAAAAACCCTATAGTGGCAAAAAATCGCATCAAAAACGGATTTTCCTATAAAAAAGTCACAACCCCGAGCGGGTTTTTTTCGGCTGCCAGTACTTATATTTTATTGTGTTAAAACCATAGATCTACCTTGTTGTGGTGGCAATCCGCCGCCAGCTCCTCCTCCTCCACCACGATTTCTGAACCGATTCATGATTCCATTAAGTGCAGCTCCGCCGCCTAGGCCACCCAAAATACTTCCGATATTGCCAAATCTACCTCCGCCGCGTCCACCGCCACCGGGTCCAGTATCACTAGAAGTAAATGGTTGTCCTCCACCAGTTTCACCATCCGAAGGGCCTTGTCTAGAGGGAGATTTTTTTATTGAATTTTGAAAAAAACGCCAAAAGCACAAAGGTTGAGACTTTTGAGTAAAATTTTAAAAAAATCAAAATTTTTGTTAACAAAGGATGTTAGATAATCAAACATTAGGGTTAAATTTTAGAATTAGACACAAATACTTTTTTTTGATATGTTAGCAATTTTTACAGCTAGTAAATTCACACTTAAGAGACACAATGCCAGCAGTCCACTCAAATTTACCTCCTATTATCATTTGTATTTTTGCAACAACAAAAATAGAGACAGCAGCAGCAACACAAAATTGGTATCACCACCAAAACAATTATTGCCAATAGTATCAAAGTGGCCTTTGTAGAAAGAGGCCACTTGAAGCCTTCGCCGCCTTTGCCTTTGTCACCAACTGTTCCAGGCTGCGGTTGGGCACGTCCCCGATCACCTCCAGGAGCTGCTCCAGGACCTTGCTTGGCTAGGGTGGCATCGACAATGGCTTTGAGAATGTTATCAAGGGCTTGGCTGTATTCTCCATTAGCAAATTGGTTTTTCTAATAAAAAAACTTTATTTTGCTTTGGCAATCTCTATATAAGGTGAGCAACGCTTGCAGCTGCTTCATTGAAGCTGGATGGCCTGGTGGCTAGGATATTGGACTTTCATCTTCTAAGTTCTTATAACCCGCCGGAAACGATTTTTTCGAATTCCCGCCTTTTTCTTCATTCTCTTTTGTACATATCATATTTAAAAAAGCTTTACCTGCGAACTAAAAATATCAGTCAATTCCTGTCCATAAACTGGAACTTTTGGACCTCGAGCAACCCAAAATTTTCTATCATCAACAGCCACCACAATAACAACCGCTTTTTGACATTGTCGATCCAAGTTCCACTTTCTCAACATATCATTTGCCATTGCTTGAACTGCCTTGAAAAAGTTCACCAAATATTTTTTATAACAGCCTCATAAAACTAACTTGTTGTGAGCCTCCTTTGACTCTTTTCACTAGCGCAATTGCACCTGTTATTCCTTTCTTTTCACAGAAGTTTCTACCATGCTCCTAAAATTTTAACATTAAAACAAAATTGTAGTTTTTTTTACTTGTCGAGTCTTTTGTTCCAGCTGGTTGAGGTCATTATTTAAGCGATATCTTTGAGATTCAGTTAAAACTTGATCTGGATCACAGAGGTTAGCGGATGATCTCATATTACATTGTTTAAAGCCACCTGTAGTGGGATTAGGATAGTTAGTAGCATCCCATTGCTGACCGGAAGTATAGTAGAGGAAGGAAATAAGAAAGAGTAATGGTCCCATCGAGGGAGCCATTGCTAAAAGTCAAAATATGGAAAAATTTCTATCAAAAAGGAAATACACATATATGGTATTTACCACCAATAGAAAAAACATCTTGAACGAGGAGGGTTCGATTTACGGAGATGAAATTTTATTTTTATCGAACGAATCAAGCAAAGAAGAAAGACTCACACTTTGCGGAAAAATCGATTTTTGCATCAATTTTTTAAATTTTCTTAAATGAACATTGTAGTAATTTTTTATAGCTAAATGAGACGAACAAAATGACACCAAAATTATCCAATTTGAGCATTGTTTTGGGTTATTGAAACGAAAATATGAATCAGGGTTTTCGTTTCAATAACCCAAAACAATGTTCAAATTGGATAATTTTGGTGTCCTTTTGTTCGTCTCATTTAGCTATAAAAAATTGCTACAATGTTCATTTAAGGAAAATTGAAAAAATCGATGCAAAAATCGATTTTTCCGCAAAAAATTCAAAAAAGTTTGTGTATTACAACGAAGAGCTTGTACACAAATTCAAATTTCAAACGCAATTATCTCAAAAACTACAACGATTCAGAACATGCTGTAAAAACAAAAAATGCTCCATTTTTCATGATCTTTCCGAATATATCATTTTTTCATATGATTGTAAATTACTGGACTGGTCCTTTTAAATTAGACCTTGGGATCTTACTACGCTAAAAATATTGAAAAATCACCATTTTTCATGAATAAATTAACTTTAACCCAAAAACTTCTATGCTAACATACCAAACCTAATATACCAATATTTTCCTCGTATTCAGAGCTACTTTTTGTGAAGATCACTTTGGTTGAAAACCCCCATAACCGAGTCAAAAATACCGATCTTTGTCAAAAACCCGATTATTTAGCAGAGATTTGCGATTAACTTTTTATTGAAGCGAAAACTTTCTATAGGTGTCTATATAATAGTTGTAGCGTTGATTTCCACCTTTGCAGTGATTGGTCAACCATCTTTCAATTCAATTCCTAAGAGAAGATAAGCCCAAAATAATAAAAAGATATTTTTCTAAAAAGGACCTGTAAAGATGGGGGACCCCCTCAAGTAAGCTTTTTTCAAAAATTTTTCGCAGCATCATGTTCAGCGTGTCAAAATACGATGAAATAAAACAAGTGATCGAGATGTGAGGAAGTGGTAAAGATAAATTGTTCACACAAAAAAAATAGAAAACGTGTTTTTAAACAAAAAAATTCTAACTCGACATTAAATGAGAGAAAATAAAAAGAACTCTGTGCTCCAAACAACACTCGCCTTGCCACAATCAATAATTTTTCAAAGGCCTAGCAGCAAATAGTAAACAACTATCACATTTTTGCAACATACGTTAAGTGAAAGAGCGGCACCCAACTGCTGCCTCGTAAAATTGTTCTCCAGATTTTTGGCCCGCAAATCAAACAAATAAAATTTTATCTTTAGAGATCAATATTTTTATTGTATAAAATAAATTTTGTCTAGACTATAATTAAAATAAGTAAACAATGAAGTTTATCTTGCTTGATCAGTTTCCATGGTTGAAATGTCAACTTTGATATTGCCATTTTTGATTTTTGGCATTTTGGCTTGAGTAGTGGCCACATGTTCTGCATAAGCTTTTGGTGATTTGGCCCATTTCTGAACTTCAGCGGAGCCCCATATGGAAAAGATTATTACTGGCAAGAAAGCTATGACACTGGAAATATAGAAGACTAGATTCCATTCAATGATTGAGCCTGTCTAAATGTGATGTCATGTTTATTTTTAAAATATTGATATACAAGGGGCGGAGAAGTCCTGGCAAAGGATGTACGAAGCATACTTGAATAGGGGGTCGTAATTACGATCTCCTGCGTCGCGAGGGCCCCAAAAAATGGGTGGGGAGCGCCAAAAGACAAAAATTTCCCGAAAAATCCATTCCCTCCGCTATCCCCCCCCCCTCCTCGCCGCCATCCCCCTACGACACTCCCTCCCCCCCCCCCCCCCCCCCCCCCNCCCCCCCCCTCCCGGCAGGGGTGTCGGAGGAGGATGGCGGCGAGAGGGGGGAAGTAACGGAGGGGATGAAGGCGAAAGGGAGAGTAGATAAATATTTTACCTGAACAATCCATTTTGTCAATAATGGATTTGCAATCCCTGAAATTGCCACGAAAAAGAATGTTAATCCTGTTATAGCACCAGAATAAGCTGGAGCAATGGCCACCAACGCTCCTTGACAACCCGGTGTATGCATACCTTTAAAAACCAAATTTTCACTAAACTTTGTTTATTTCTACCTTACCCGTGCAAACCATGCTTAAACACAAGAAAACAACTGCCAAAAATGCTCTTGATGAGTCCAAAAATGTGACCCCGATTTGGAATATGGCAATTCCAGCGGAACCAACTCCGTTGAGAACTTTTGATATGCTGGTTTTGTTCCAAGTTGTGTGGTGGATAAGCCAAGTGTTGAGATAAGAACATCCGATTTTACTTGCCCAATGGCAAGCAGTGGGTAATGCAGAAAGGAGACCGTTTTTGGTAGCTTCATAATGATGCACATCATGAAGATAACTAAGAAAAATGGAAGCATAAATTAAAAGTTCAAGGACCAGTTCACTCAGAAAAAAGTTGGCATAATTTGTATATATTCGTAAAGTTCATGAAAAATGATGCATTTTTTGTTTTTATGGCAACCTCTGAATCGTTTTAGTTTTTGAGATAATTGAGTGTGAAGTTTCGTCTGTGTATTATAACGAAAACATTTGTTTCAAATTCCTGATTCAATCAAAATTTGTTTATTGACAAGAAAATAATTTGAATTTCTTGAGCATTTAGGAAAAAGTAAATATATCATTTTTCTCGATTCAATGAGACGAATAAAATGGCACCAAAATTGTTCAGTTTGAAAATTATTTTGGGTTATTAAAACGAAAATCTCCTAAAAATTTTCAAATATTTTCGTTTCAATAACCCAAAATGATTTTCAAACTGAACAATTTTGGTGTCATTTTATTCGTCTCATTGAATCGAGAAAAATGATATATTTACTTTTTCCTAAATGCTCAAGAAATTCAAATTATTTTCTTGTCAATAAACAAATTTTGATTAAATCAGGAATTTGAAACAAATGTTTTCGCTATAATACACAGACGAAACTTCACACGCAATTATCTCAAAAACTAAAACGATTCAGAGGTTGCCATAAAAACAAAAANATTTTCTTGTCAATAAACAAATTTTGATTAAATCAGGAATTTGAAACAAATGTTTTCGCTATAATACACAGACGAAACTTCACACGCAATTATCTCAAAAACTAAAACGATTCAGAGGTTGCCATAAAAACAAAAAATGCATCATTTTTCATGAACTTTAGGAAGATATACAAATTATGGCAACTTTTGTCCGAGTGGATTGCCCTTTAAGGATGTACAGGGAAAGGGTGAGTAAGTAACATCGTATACCAGGAGGATGCCTTAAAAATTGAAAAAAATTTTCCCATTGTCCCCATATGTTTTCCCAAATTTTTGTAAAAAATTTCAATGAAGAGTTAAAATTTTGATTTTTTCGAAAAAATACCTGGGCAAAAACATAATCATAGTCATTAGCGGAATTTCATGACACACAACTGAGATCAGCGCTGCCCATACAGCTTTTGATTTCATAATTTTCATCCACGGCACTTTTCTTTCTGTCCTCTTTTTTCCTACATCTTCACTTGTATTGGACATAGTAATAAATTTCAACTCCTGCTCGGAAATAAAGCTCTAAAATTAAAAAAAGTTAATATTTCTACAAATGTCCAACTTGTTTTGAGGGCTTATCCGCGCCTATCAAAATATAGATAAAAATAAAAATCAATCCGACTGTTGCTGAAACAAAGAAAATCGATGGCCATCCTCCAAAAAGTACGGTTTGTGAGCATAAAGCACCAGCTGTAGGGACAATAAGCAGAGTACCTATAAAGATTAAATTTTTAGATTTTCTATAAATTGCTGACAAACCAATTTGTCGCCCTCCTGAAGCCACTCCAAGAGCATACGAACGCTCTGCAGCAGGAAACCATCTAGTTAGGAGAGAATTTACTGCAGGTTGAAGTAAGGCATCCGCCAAGCCAACCATAAACCTTGCTAAGATGGCAAAATAGACACTAAAAATTTTATTTTTTAATTAGAAATTTATTTTTTACTAACCTTATTGGTGCTAACAGTGGTATCATGAAGTTAGCTATAGCTGCGAGAAAAACTGCTGCTATTAACATATATTTTGCGTTAAATTTATCTGCCAGGAAGCCGGTAATTAGCATACATATTAAACCAGCATTGAAGGCACCAAAAATTAGACCTTGATCTTCGGCTGACCAGTTCAGTTTTGCAGCTGACTTTGAGCTCAAAAGGGTATCTTCATTTTCGAGAAAAGATCCGTTGGTTGTTGTGGGTAAAGGTAGGCCACCTTCGATGTGTATGGAAGAGCTGAACTCGGTAGAGTTCACCATACAGACTATGGCCATACCCATGTTTGAGTTCATCATATGAACGCTAAAAATTAAAATTCAATATAGTTTATTTCACGAGAACGGTTGAAAAATGTTTGCGCTCCATGGTGCAGTGCAATTGGTCACTTAAGCACTGACAAACGGAGAGGGTTATATCCCTGAGGTCGAAAATTTGGTTTAATCAGCATTCATCAACATTTTTCGATCATTCTCTTGAAATATAGAGTTAGCCTGGTCGCCATTGTTATGATCGTGGACTAGGTTTCTAGGCGCGACCCTTATCAGATCAGTGACCATAGAGAACGATCACAAACACATATCCAGCACACTACAGTGGGGGAAGGTACACGCGTCGACCAAAAAAACAAAAGTCTCTAAGTTTTACCCCCTCCCCTCACTCAAGCTTGCCAAATGAACGGAGGAGGTCCAGCTCTATACCCTATACCCCCTTTTCATCTTTGCTTCCAAAATTTAATTTTTTTAACATCAACCTTTACCTAGCAAAACACAAGCATAACAACATTGCCGTCAAACTCCTAAAACTTGGAAACCACGGATACGATTTAACCGCCCCCATAGCTTCTGGTGACGTTGGACTGACACCATTTTCGGGTGCCGGATGGACGGTTGCCATTCGCAGAAGATGCTCTAAAAATGAATAATAAAAAGAATCGATCGGAATAGTTCCGAACAGTTTGAGAAAATGTTCGACTGATGCTATTTGTCGCCTAATAGGCTTATTCGATGGATTTAGTTATTCGAATTGACTAGTTTTTATTGCTATCTTGTTTGTTAGTTGACGACAGTTTAAGCTGCTTTTGTTAATTTCAGTTTTTTGCATGTCAATATTAAAATGAAAACAAATGACTTGATTTAACAAAATTCCATGTTTTTATGAAGAAGTGTATTTATTTTTGAACTTTTTGGAACGGGTGTATGTTCTATAAGAAAGTCCTTCCCCAAGTATGATTTTACTCTCTCAGATTATGTTTAGTGGCGTATCTAGAGGGCAGGTGGGCCATGCCCCACCCCACAAACCGAAAATTTCTTAAGAAAGATGGCATTTTTGTCCAAAATTCGATAAATTTCTTTAAAAAAAACGAGGTTTTTACCTATGTGGCCTCCCAAAACAAAAAATTATTTTAAGCATTTGTAAGATTTATCAATTTTTTATTTAAAAAAGTTCACTTTTAAACTTTTCTACCCTCATTTTTTTCCTTAGCTCCTTAAAAACTATAAAAAATTTTTCCATGACGTCTTCCTGTCTGTCTCGTCCAATATTTGCCCATTTTTTATATAAGAAGCTTACTCAGTCAAATAATTCACGTTTCTCATCATTTCTAAAAAATGAAACTCATCGAAAAGTTTCACTTTTTAATCCGCTTCCCTCTATCCGCTATTTTAAGCGAAGATCGGAAGTATGAATAAACACCAAGGCGGAAAAATTACCCTTTAATGTTTACTATATCAATAAAACTTTTTTATATAGAGTCAACTTTTGATGAGAAAGTCCAATGAATTTTTTAAAGCCTCGGTGAGGGAGTTTGCGTCAGAAGGTAGAATTTTAATGTGTACTTTTCGTATGAGTAAAGAAATTTAGGATTTTTCTTTGCTCTCAGGTATGAGAGCAAAGAACGAGAACATAAAAAAATGTACCAGGAAAGAAAATATGTTATGTGTTAATAAGCTTTGGGCTTATAAAATTAGGCTTTTTTAGTATAAGGAGTACCTCACTTAAGTATTTCCTTTGACGAGTCAACTATCCCCCCTCCCAGAACAATTGTCCTCAGGGAATAATTGCCCCATGGAACAAGTGTCCCCATGTGACAATTGCCCCCATGCAAAAATTGGCCAAAAAATCTTTTGTCAGGGAAGATTTATTTTCATCTTCCTAACAAAAAATTTTTTGGGGGCAATTGTTCTCCGAGGACAATTATTCTAGGTGAGAGACTTTTGCGCACCGGACATTTGCGCACCAGACTTTTGCGCACCGATATTTGCGCACCGACATTTGCGCCCCGAACTTTATAAAATTTCTGCNCATCTTCCTAACAAAAAATTTTTTGGGGGCAATTGTTCTCCGAGGACAATTATTCTAGGTGAGAGACTTTTGCGCACTAACATTTGCGCACCGGACATTTGCGCACCAGACTTTTGCGCACCGATATTTGCGCACCGACATTTGCGCCCCGAACTTTATAAAATTTCTGCCTACAAACAAGTTCACACTGTTGTAAGAAAACCGGTGTAAAAGTTAGCTCATGCTTTATTGTGCAAATGCGCAAATGTCGATGCACAAATGTCGGTGCGCAAATATCCGGTGCGCAAATGTCAGTGCGCAAAAGTCTCTCACCCATTATTCTGGGAGGGATTGTCTCTTTGTAGAAAAACCCAAAGACAGACGGTTTTAGGCGAAAAATCGAATTTTTGTTCATTGTCGCTTCAATAAACCCACCCTTTCCCTGAATCAGGAAAGATTTTTCAAGGTTCGGCAATGCGCGCAATCGATTCCTCCCCTAGAACCCCCCCCCCCCCCACCACAAGGGCCATTTCCGCAAGGATTAGACGCAACGTCCAAAAGCCGGGAAATTATGGATCTACCAAATAACTGATAATTATAATCGATGGATAATTGAGTGAATATAACATGTTCAATGATTGGCACCATTGATCATTGCATTACAGAATCTCATTCATACTTTTTAAAATCATCAAAAAATATCACTCTCACTTATTGCAAATAAAAAACTCGATTTGCACAAAAAATAATTATTTTCAAATTTTTTACTCTCAAAAAACTAGTTCGAGCGGAAAAGTTGCCATTTTTTGTTACTATTCGGAAAGATGATGAAAAATGGGGCGTTTTCTGTTTTTACGGTAAATTCTGAATCGTTTTCGAGATTGCGCATGAAATTGGAGATTTGAAATTTCGTTATTACAACGAAAACATGTATCTGATAGTTTTTTCCCTGAATCAATAAAATCTATATGTTGAGAATAAAATAATTTAAAATCCTTGAACATTTGGAAAAAATAAATATAGTATTTTGTATAACTCGTCGAAGCGAATAAAATGGCACCAAAATTATCCATTTTGAAAATTATTTTGGGTTATTGGAACGAAAACATTTGAAAATTTTGGAAGATTTTCGTTTCAATAACCCAAAATAATTTTCAAACTGTATAATTTTGGTGCCGTTTTATTCGTCTCGACGAGTTATTAAAAATGCTATATTTTTTCTAAATGTTCAAGGATTTTGAATTATTTTCATACAGATTTTATTGCTTCAGAGCAAAAACTTTCAGGTACATGTTTTCGTTGTAATACACAAAATTTCAAATCGCCAACTTCACACGCAATTATCTCGAAAACGACAACAATTCAGAATTTATCGTAAAAAAAGAAAATGCTTCATTTTTTATTATTAACTTTCCGAATATCAACAAAAAATGGAAGCTTTTTTCCGCTCAAATTGGTCCTTTAATTAAATAAACTAAATGACTATCCTATCAAATAGACATCAATATAGCATCTATATTTTTATAACCAATTCTGACACCTCACCATTTTCCTAAGCTTTTTAAAAGCAATTAAAATCACAAAACTTTATCTTATTTTTAAATTTTCATAAAAATTTACTTTTAAACCCAAATTTGACTAACAAATCCTCTAATCTGTTAATAACAAACAAAATGACTAGCTTAGAAAAAATCCTCCACCTTTTCATATCTAGTTTTTTAATCACAAAATTTCCCATATCATGATCATGCTCTTCCTTTCGGTAAGCTTATTTGCGCTTATGATATCCTCGTTTGTTGGAAATGTTCTTTAAAAGTCCGGTTTAGCTTAGTGCTTAAGCGCATCTTTTGGTCATTGAGACTCTTTTTTAAAGGAGGAACAAAGTATGGACCATAAGCAAGAAAGTTTGTTTTGTCTGAGATTGGAGTTCGATTTGCTAGAATTTTAATGATTTTTTTTGGACTGGTTTTATGGGATAAAATGATTTTCGGTGATGCAAATTTTTATTAGTTCTAGTAATGTAAGCTGACTGTAGAACTTAATTTCATATTTTAAATTTCGTTTAATGTCTTACAAAGACTGTTTCAATCAAATTTATAGTTTTTTTCATTGAATGAGGATAAAAAAGTTAGGGAAAGTGTCTAATATCTAATAAGAAACACTATTACTTGCCCTTACAAATTTGTTCTAACCTATTTTCGAAAAAAGTCAGTTGTGTATCTCATAGACTTTTGAACACTATAACCGACTATACCGAACATATTTTTGATATTCTTTTTTGAATTGGAACAAGTTTTCATGTCAATGTACAAAGTGCTAATTTTTGGTATTTTCTCTCTAAAAAATCGAAATTAAAAGCTTTTTCAGTAAAATTTTTTGCAAAAAAATCCCGTGACGGTGGCAATAGAATGAGCCCATGGGCGACTGAAAAGAATTTAAACTCGATTTTTGGCGAACTTTTGAAAGTCCGGAATAAATTTTCTAACATTATTCCGGAGAAAATTTTTTCACTCTGACAACAATTTTGAATATTGTATCCTACTACATTAAACGTGTAATGTTTGTAAATTTGTCCAGACGATCTCGGAATCGTTATATTTAAACCCTTAGTGTAATTGCAAAAGTTGTAGGGGACGATGATAAAAACGATTGACACCAAAATCATCGAAATCGGAGAAAATTTTTTCACTTTTTATCTCTTGGGAACCAAGGCGAAAAAATCAATTTTTAAAAAATTTCTCCAAATCAACTGATTTTTTGTACTTGGGGGTTTTCGAATATGGGGAACACAAATCCAAAGATATTTGTCAATTTTGACAACAGAAAGGGGTCGAATCGACCAATTTTTTTGGCGAGGGGTCACTTGCGTCCGGAAACATCAGTTCCGGGCATTTGCGTCCGGACATTTTACAAGTTTCAGGATGCAAATGTCCGGGCGCAAATGTCCGGACTCAACTATTCGGACGGAAAAGTCCGGGACGCAAATTTCCGGACGCAAGTGACCCCTCGCCATTTTTTTACATAAGGGGTATTTTATGTAAAATATCAAAATCGGACAAAAATTTTTTACATGAGTATACCAACGGGGAGCGTCGCTCGTGAGTACCGCTCAGAGTCACTCTCGGATAAAACGCGAGCGCGAAGCGCTCAACTCCCGGTAATAATTTCTAAAAAGGATAACATTAATACGAGAGTTCTAGCTGTTTTATTTTTCGCATTCATGGATTTTTTTAGCAAGGAAAACACTATTCGGACGTTAATCTAAAAGTTTTTTCAATCATTAGTCAAAAACCATACTGATCCTTATTCTCCATATCAAAATCTAGGGATTAAAGCGAAAAAATCAAAATGACCGCAATTTTTTAGTGAAAGTGGCCCCAGTTCAACCCGTTACCATGAACATCTCTAATACAAAGCTCCCAATATTACCTAGAACTAACCCAAAGGAGTCGGGTTTTTTAGACCGGATCCCTATCCCCCTGAGCAATTTTTGTGCGTAAAATGCCCCTCATCGATTTCCATGTTAAAAACAATATCTTTGTATTTTTATGAATCTAAAGTTCTATACAAAATCGTTAAAATGAAAACTTTCAAATTTCAAGGTCTTATAAAAAACTTCTTGATACACAACATAATTTTGAGCTTTAATCCTAAAGGGATTGAACCTATGCTTATATGAAAGATCGTATGGAATATCGGAGCCCTATCCGTTTGTCTATTGTGCGCTGACTTTTTAAATTTAAAAAAAGACTAAAAACATTTTTCTGGCTTTTCATACCGTAATAAATTTTTTAAAAGTTTTTTCAAGTATTCTCTCAACTCATACATGCTTCATAGCCCATATCCTGTTATTTTGTCTCCCATATAATTCCGGTTTTGTCCTCTCATTTCCTTACTTACTTGCTGTTTGGTTTTCAAATGCTCTCGAGAGCTTTTATAAATGATAGCAAAAAATGAGAGAGAAAAGCTTATGGTCACAAGCTTAGAAAGAAGATGAGGATATGGACGCGAGGACCCTAAACGTTGATTCTTTGTATGCGAAAAACTAATGTTGAGCAGAGTGTCCAGTTTTTGGTTTTCCGCAGTTTTCTGCTAGCTAGAAGAGGTCTTTTGGAGAAAGTGCGCAAGCGAACACAAAAATACATTGGAAGCTTATTCGCTTTTGGTTGGTCACTTGTGAAGTCTTTAAAAAACTATAAGTGATATATGACGCAACTTTTGCTCGCGGTTTTTAGAACATTTATGCGTATTTCGACTTGAATTTTCTTAACATCTACCGACGCGCGAAATGCGCAGAACGTATGTTTTGTTTTAAGGGGTCTCGTTATTTTTGCTAATTTTTGTAGGCTGTTTTTATTTACATTAGATGAATGTTTTCATTTATAAATACTCATATGATATGTTTTTCAATATTTTCTTCGAATATTTTTAAGCTAGACAAAGTTTCTCACTAAAGACTAAAGTTTTTTGGCCCTAGATTCTAAAGTACAAAAACTGTATGACAAAATAGTGAATTTTTTTTATAGAAAAAAGTACTTTGGTAAATAAATTTTTGAACAAAGTACAAAAAAGTTATCTTATTTATAAATATTTTTAATAGAACTGTAACATGTATTTATTTTTTACGTTTTTTGCCGCTCTCTTCCTATTCATTTTTGAGAGGGATGAGGAGTGTACAGCCCACAACAGGAGTTACTCTCAAATTACTGGGGCTTTTTGCGCATACTCAACGCCCCGGGGTCAGGAGATTCCACATGCTCAAGGCTTCGAAAACCGAACTTAGACACCCGGGTCCAATGTTGCTTAACTTGCAAGATCGGACGATCCGATGGCGTACCGAGAAAACTATGCTATTGAATTTCATGTGCATGGTTTTGGTTGTAATTTTTTTGAATTTTTAGCACCAAAATTCAATAGCAAATATATCTGCATCGTTAACTATACAGAATTTACTGTAGTAAAGATATTTGCGCTTGAATTTATGATTTTTTGCAAAAAATTCAATAAATTTTATTTATTACAACGAAAACATGTTCACGAAAAGCAAATTCAAACGCTAATATCTCAAAGTCATCAGCGATTCAGAATTTGTTGTATAAGCTGAAAATGCTAAAAAAATTAGGATTTTTGTTTAAAAAATGGAGAGTAAATAGCTAATATGGCTCCTAACGCAATTTTTTCAAAACCGACTCCAATCGATTTAGCTTGATGAGTTATGACCGAAAAGGCGAAATTTTTTTGGGGCGAACGTTTTTTTTGTCATTTTGGGCCTTTTTGTGGCAAAAAATTATAATCCGCTCATGGCGGACTAGGCTGTTCTAGTCAGACTAGTACGTTTATGAATGTATGATTCGTACGACCACGCAGGGATGCCTTTTGGCGGGAAATAAAATTATAAATATAGGCGTCATGCAATGAGAATTCGCAAACGACGAAAAGGGACTATTTAGTCTGAACTAGTATGACTCGGTCAGACTAGTCTGGCCGAGTCAGACTAGTTCAGAAGCCGAATCAGACTAGTTCAATATCGTCGAGATATAGAGTTTTTTCGAAAATATGTCATTTTTGAGTGTTTCTAAAAATCTATACATTTTACACTTTAAAGTTGGTTCCCGTCATAATTGGTTTTGAAAAATAATTTTTAGGGTTAGACAAATAAATATAATTTTAAAAAACCGATTGTCGTACACTTTTCTGGTGTAAAAACTTGAATTTTTTGAAAAAACAGGTTTTAGAGATACCTGAAAGATCCTAGCTAATACCCTCTAAATCAAATGTTCCATGCTTTTGGTTGATTCTGAAAGGCCATGAACTATAAAACCCATATGATATCTTTAAAATGATGTCCGGACTATTTTGGTATATAAATGGTTCCCCTCTTTAAGGTGTCATTAGTTAGCTTTTAATTTCTGACCATCTGGTTTCAAAAGGCTCAAATACTTCCTTAAAGTTCCCGCTACTCGGAAAGGCTTAAATTCATTTGTTTGGTTATTTCCGCTCGTTATCGTTCTTACTTTCGACCAAAGTCCAGTTTCAGTATTGTTATTGATCTTATGGCTTATTTTTTAGGTGTTTATATAGAGTGAGGGTACGAGCTTCATTGGTGTGCATCCATTGCATATATAGGATAAGACAAAGATATGGATATTGTGATAAGGCTATTGGTAATGGAACAGGAGGAGAGGTATAAAAAAGTTAATAAGTTAAGGGTATTAGTAGAAGTACAGAGCGATCATTTTGGTCTGTAACATCAATGTTTTTAGTCGTTCTCGCAGCCCCTCTAACGAATTTCTATGTAATGTTATAAAATTGTAGCTGAACAATGGCCGAATAAAAGTTGATAAAAATTTTCGAAATCCGTTGATCCTGTCAAAAATTACTTTGAAGTTTTCAAAGTCGATTTTCTTCACCTTAACAGAATGTTAAAAAATTTAATTTTTTATGATAATACAGAGCTTTAGTTCCTCTAACACATACAAAAAACCGTATATAAAAATTATTTAACAACAGCGAGATATTTGACTTTGAAGTTGATAGTCAAAAATGAGGCAAAAACAAAGTGACGCACCCGGGAATCGAACCCTCGACCTTCTGACTGCTGCTGAACGCGCTAACCACTACACCATCGCCACATGGTGTAGTGGTTAGCGCTTTCGGCTAGCAGCCAGAAGGTCGAGGGTTCGATTCGTGCGTCTTTTGTTTTTATCTCGTTTTTTAACTATCAACTTCAAAGTCAAATATCTCGCCACTGTTAAATAATTTTTATATACGGTTTTTTGCATGTGTTAGAGGGACTAAAGCTCTGTATTCTCATAAAAAATTAAATTTCTAGCATTTTGTTAAGGTGAAGAAAATCGACTTTGAAAACTTCAAAGTAATTTTTGACAATGTTAGGATCAACGAATTTCGAAAATTTTTGATGTTGCAGACCAAACTGATCGCTCTGTAGGTGAGAGGAAAAGAAATTAGTTTAAAAATAGTTTCTATATAATTTTCTTAGGTTTTTGGTTTTCTAATAATGTCTTCAAGTTTGAAAAAATTAACTTACCGTGAACATTGTAATCTTCAAATTCAAAATCCGGAACCATTTTCTAATAAAAATAGAAAGAATTATAGTAAAAATATCCACCTTCTTTGCTGATGTTTTCAAAAATAAAACACTCAAAAATCGTGTGTATAGTTACTGAAGGTGTTCTCTGTCAGTCGTATATAAGATGAGTGTCGTAATAACAGATTAAGAGTACGTGAAGAAATCGGTTCGGCTCACCCGATTTCTTTTTTTTGCACCTTAATCGCTAACAAGAAGCGCGGACCTTTTAGCCAAGTAAGCAGATAGAAAGAATGACGGTTTTTGATCTGTATTGTTGGCGTTAAGTGTTAAGGAGTTATAAAAAACTAAATGGGAGGGCACTCAACTGTTTTATTGAAAAGTTTGAGACGTGACCGTTTTTCAAAAGTGTCGCCAAACTGTCTGCTGTGAACGCTGGGATAGCCACTTTTTAAGTTCGTCGGTTTTGTGAGTCAGTTGAATAATTAATGGGTCTGACATTAAGCGGCTTTTCTAAGTGCGCTTTTGACCTGAAATGCCACTCGGTACCTGGCTTTTTTAAGTTAGATGTTTTTTCATGCTAAGGAAGGAAGCAGTAAAATGTCTAGAGTTTAATTTTTCGTAAATCAACTTTTAAACTTTACTAACTATACTGTTTCCAGGCTATACATTTTCTGCATAAAAACAATTTTTAATAATCACAAAAAATCGTACAAATNGCTATACATTTTCTGCATAAAAACAATTTTTAATAATCACAAAAAATCGTACAAATAGTAAAAAAATTTGCACCGACAGTTCCAAAAATGGAAAATTTCCCTTTTATTAATCTTTTATCTATTTGTTCTAAAATGATCAGACTAACGAATACTTGAAATTTTTGAATCTTGATAAATCTATATGTTACAGTTTTATCTGACCAGCATATTCGGTCAGATAAAACTAGTTCAGTCAGATAAAACTAGTTTTATCTGACTGAACAAGTTTTATCTGATAAAACTAGTTTTATCAGATAAAACTAATTTTATCTGACCGAACATGCTGATCAGAAAAACGGTAGCATACATATGTTTCATCATTTTTACTTTTATTTACCATTGTTTGGAATGAGGGATATGTTTTTCCTAAACTGTCATGCCACTTTTTGTGAAATGTACCTCCTATTGATGATTATTTCTGATCATAATTTCGAAATGTATAGTAGTTTTATGTATCATACTTAAGCGCTATGTAAGCATCGAAGATGGTATCATCTTGATCTTTGTTTTATGTGGCGAGATTCAAGATTTTCTACCGTTTTTTTGTTACATTTCGTGTTGATATCACTTTAAACAAAAATAAAAAATTAAATTTTTAGCCGTTTTCCAATATTTAAAAAAAAATAAAAAATGTGCGGTATTTGGGCTCTCTTGGGTTCTGAATACAATCCTTCGAAGCANATTTTTAGCCGTTTTCCAATATTTAAAAAAAAATAAAAAATGTGCGGTATTTGGGCTCTCTTGGGTTCTGAATACAATCCTTCGAAGCATGAAGAAGAATTTTTAAAAATTGTTGGTCGAGGTCCAGATCTTACAGTGGTTTCAGAAGTCGCACCACGAGTTTGGCTTGGCTTTCATCGTTTGGCTATCGTACAGGTTTTGATTCATACACATATTTTAACTTTAAAATTTAAAAAATTTAAGCCCGGCGATGAACCTTGCGAACAACCAATAGTTGCTGAAAACCTTTCAGTCGTTTGCAATGGTGAAATTTATAATCATTTACAAATCAAAGACGATTCTCCCATCAAACCCAATGATGTTTTGAATGGGTCTAGTGATTGTGCTGCCATTATACATGCTTTCCGCACGCATAACAATAACTTGCGAAAATGTTGTGCCTCGCTAGATGGTGTTTTTGCATTTCTTATGGCGGACCAAGAATTTTTCTATATTGGTAGAGACCCTATAGGAGTACGACCTTTGTTTTATGGTCAAATGAAGACAGGTATAGGAATTTTGAAAATTTGTTAAATATAAAGAGTTTTTAGGAGGCCTTGCATTCGGATCAGAGATCAAAAGTATTGAAAAATTTTGTAGCAGAGTCGAATATTTTCCACCTGGGTGCTGTGCTCAGATCTCAATTAAAAATCCAACTGAAGAGTTGGTGTTCCAACAGTATTACACAATTCCAAGTTCTCCAGATCGTTCGATTACGGTCTACACTGCTCAAGTATGACAAATTTTAAAACATTGATATGCCTCTGTCTTAAAGGGGGAAACTTTGCAGCATCACTTCTGAAAAAAATTTTTTTGAATTTTTGCAAAAATGACTTTTCTAGGGGTAATTTTATGCAAAAAANGACAAATTTTAAAACATTGATATGCCTCTGTCTTAAAGGGGGAAACTTTGCAGCATCACTTCTGAAAAAAATTTTTTTGAATTTTTGCAAAAATGACTTTTCTAGGGGTAATTTTATGCAAAAAATCGATTGCGCGCATCTTCTAAGCTGAAAATGCTTCCTTGACCCTAAAGAACGGTGATTTTTGAAGAAAAATCTAAAATTTTTATATTTTCGCTTCAATACACACCCTTATTTCTCTGAATCAGGGTCAAGGAAGCATTTTCAAGATTCGACGATGCACGCCAAGCTAAAGATAGTCATAAAAACTACTTTTTAATTTTAGGCAATAATCCAAAAAATTCTCGTTGACGCAGTTGAAAAGCGCTTGATGGGAAACCGAAGATTTGGTTTTATGCTTTCTGGTGGCCTTGACAGTTCTCTGATAGCTTCCATAGCATCCAAATTTTTAACACATAAACCTATTGCTTTCTCTGTTGGCTTTGAAGACTCACCTGATTTGGAAAATGCTCGATTAGTAGCAAAATTTTTGAATATACCCCATAAAGTGTTGGTTATCACTCCGGAAGATTGTATAAAAATTATTCCAGGTAAAGACTTTTTTACAGAGCTGCCCAGCCACCCTAGGGTGCAAATCCCAAAATCCTCATGTACATATTTTCTCACCTATCTTGGCAGCAAAGATTGATAAAACTCCCAGTGCAGTGCCGTAGACAGGGGGACAAGAGGGACATGTTCCCCCACCCGTAGCTGAAAAAATTAAAATTTTTCAGCAGCTCTCATCATTCCATAAGCGTATAAATTTGATTAAAAAACTTGTTTAGAAGTTGTTTACGCCTTGGAAACATTTGAGCCACTTATTGTGCGATGTGGTGTTGCACATTATTTGTTATGCAAGTACATTTCTACCATATCAGATGTCAAAGTATTACTATCAGGTACCCCAAATTTTCAATCTTTCTTACTTCAAAATTTTAGGCGAAGGAGCAGATGAGCTCTTTGGCTCATATGCCTATATGCAACGTGCTCCAAACCCTGCACATCTTCACAGAGAAATTTTGCGGAGATTAAAACATCTACATCAATACGATGTGCTTCGTTGTGATCGTGCCACTTCTTGTCATGGCCTTGAAATTAGAGTTCCATTCCTAGATAAAAAGTTTATTGAATTTGCATCAAGACTACCACCGAGTTATAAATTAATCCAAAAAAAGTTGGAAAAATATGTATTGAGGAGTGCTTTTGAAGGTTGGCTTCCGGAAGAAGTGTTGTGGAGAAGTAAAGAAGGCTTCAGCGAGGCTTTAGGTAATGTGTTAAAAATATTTAAAAAAAGANAGTTATAAATTAATCCAAAAAAAGTTGGAAAAATATGTATTGAGGAGTGCTTTTGAAGGTTGGCTTCCGGAAGAAGTGTTGTGGAGAAGTAAAGAAGGCTTCAGCGAGGCTTTAGGTAATGTGTTAAAAATATTTAAAAAAAGATTTTAGTCATATTGGGGTAAACAGAGTGTACCAAAAAATTGCACTTTTTGCGATTTTTAAAAATTTTTTCAAGTTTTTTAAATTTTCACCACAATAATCCAATAGGGGATTTTCTATATGAGGAATCGATTGCGCGCATTACCGAACCTTAAAAACGTTTCCCTAACCCTGATTCAGGGAAGAGATGTGTGTATTGAAACAAAAATAGGCTAATCCATAGTCAAGAAAGCATTTTCAGGTTCCGGTAATGCGCTCAATCGATTTCTCGCATAGAAAACCCCCTATAAAGTTATTTTTGTGAAAATGAAAAATTTGAAAAAAGCGCAAAAAGTCCCTTTTTTCGAACACCTTGTAATGATTTTCGACCGTTTTCTCTATTTTTAATGTTATAGGCAAGACCGATCTTGGCGACATAGTGCATGAGCACACAAACCGGTTGATCTCGGACGACGAATTTGCACAACGAGCTAAGCTCTTCTCTTGGAAGACCCCTGAAACGAAGGAAGAGTTCTGGTATAGAGCACTATTCGAAAGTTTTTACTCTATGAAAAAATTAGACGGGATTATCCACACTAAAGTTTATCGGTAAAAAATATTTTTATTACTTTTTTATTTATCATATCACTTTTTAGCACTGCAGCATGGCAATTACCCGAGGAGAAAGAAAATTGTAAAGATGACCTATTACATATTGAAACTTCAAGATTTCGAAGACGATCAACCGGGAGTGCTAAATTTTCTGGTGTTGCATAAATATTGACTCTTTGAATCTTTTATTGAACATGATCACACTATGCATAATTTTTTTAAAATAATATTATCAAAATGCTAAATTTTAAAAAAATGATTTTTTGTTGGTATTTTTGCTAGCATTTTGACTTTTATCTTTTTTATTTTATTTCATCTTTTGATTTCCAAAATTTATGTTTATAGAAAGATTTAGAATTTGGAAACTTATTTCAAGCCGTGGCATATTGTAAATATGGAATTATTTTATTAAGGATTTGACATCTTATATGTAGATGCAGTATGGGTTAGAAAAGATTTTGTTTGAGTAACTGGATTATTTTTTGGTATTATGTTTTATATGAAATAAATAANTTTGGAAACTTATTTCAAGCCGTGGCATATTGTAAATATGGAATTATTTTTTTAAGGATTTGACATCTTATATGTAGATGCAGTATGGGTTAGAAAAGATTTTGTTTGAGTAACTGGATTATTTTTTGGTATTATGTTTTATATGAAATAAATAAATAAAATTTTGTAATGCATATTAATAAACATACAGGGGGCCAAGCGCCTCCGACGCTCGGAGGCGCTTGGCCCCCTTTTTTGAAAATTTTTATCAAGAAAAATTGACCATGATACATCTTGATAAGGCTTCAAGCAAATATTGATATCGAACGTTTTAAAAAGTCGTGGGAATCTTTTCAACAATGTGTTATGTTTTTTAACCAAGAAATTGCGATGGACAGGAATTTCAACGATGACTTTGTTGAATTAATCGAGTCTCTAAAAAATTACTTTCTTGATTTTTTCCTGAAAACTGATTCATATTTCCTGAAAAATGGACTATGAAAACTGATTTTTGAATTCAACCGATCGAAGTCCTGATCGAGACGGAATATCTTTTTATGGTTGAAGAATTTTGACATGGTGTCACTTCATAAAATGTAGCTCTCATCTAGCTCGACATTTTTGCAAACGACACCATGTCAAAATTCCTCAACCATAAAAAAATATTCCGTCTCGACGCGTCTCGCCGCATCTCGACGTCGAGACAAATTAGAGGAGGCCCTGAGGGAGCACTAAATCGAGATTCAACTATATCAAAGTTTTTCCCATCGACTGCTGAAACGGACTATAGATGGCGAACGCTTTCGCCATCTACACCATGGAGGCATATAATCGACCGTGGACAAATTTGACCCTTATTATAACGTAAAAATAAAAAAACCGATTTTTTAATTTTTCCAGTGGAATACCAGTCTCGGTTTTGGTGCCAAAATTCTTAGGATTCTTTACATTGGGATATCATGAGAAGGATTTGAATCGCACCGTCAAAAGTTAGTCGCCACTGATACACATTACACGTTTTATATAAGGTTATTTGATTCCTTCTATTGAATTTTATTGCTTTATTTAAATTTAAAAATGGTATTTGAATGAAAGTAAGTTAAAATGCAAAAATATACAAAAAATATAACAAAAATCCTACAAATAGTAAATAAATTAAAACCATGGATGTAATTCTGGATCCATCCGACAAAGGTTATCTGGTAGTTGTGATGACATTATGTGCGCTGTTAANTAAATAAATTAAAACCATGGATGTAATTCTGGATCCATCCGACAAAGGTTATCTGGTAGTTGTGATGACATTATGTGCGCTGTTAACGGACTTATCCCTGATTCAAATGTGGATGATTCTAAACAAGATCTTTTATTTTTTATAATAAAAATACCTTTTAGTCTTTTCAAAATTGATTCAATAGCAGCTTTAACGTCAGTTATAACTTGTAAGGAAAGTTCTTCGTTTGGCGAGTTAATTTTTGTAAAGACTTCCCATAAGAAAGGTCTTAAGAAATGCTCAATATTTCTATTATTAAAACATCTAGCAGCGGTGATCATAGTTGCATTCATATGGCCTAAAAATTTTTAAGATAATATTAAACTGAGGATCAAAAAGGCCAAAACCGAGCGATTTTTATCGGGTTTCCCTGTTCTACCCATATGGTAAGAATTTTGCCCGTGCCTTGTATAGAATAAACTTACCATCAATAGAGCTTGATAAATAGTTTTTGATATTTGATGTTAATCGGAAAGTTACTGGTCTTGTAGCATCCAATTTATCTTAAAGATTGTTTTAATTGATCTAAAAAAATCAAAACATACAATTTTTTATGTTTATATCAAATTTATAATCAGTAATAAATATTTGACCATTGCTTAGGTCTTGAATCAATTGCTGAAGTTCCATCATAGATAAATGCAGTATATATTCTGTCAAAGATAGTAAGCCTAATTGGGTTGCCATCTAAAATGTTTAAGTCAAAGAATGTAATTAACTATCAAGATTTACATTTTTCCTTAAAGTCCAACAATTTGTTGGCTCTGGAAAACTTTTTATCAAATATGATGTCAGAAGATCATTCGGAACTATGGCTTTTTTCGTTTGATTCCCATAAATAAATTCATTAAAAATTTCTAATTTTATTTTGTGGCTTGATTTTGAATCCAAAATCTTCTCATAATATTTATCGACAATATCTGATGGAGATGTTAGATTTCTTTCAGTTAACTGTTTAGAGAAAATCTCCATGAATGACATCAAATTTGTTTTTGTATCGAGATTTGTTTGTTTTGGCAAAAGATCATGGCATTCTATAAGACGAGAATTTTCTCCAGTATAAATCATTGAAGGAGTAGCCAAATAAAGATATCGGCGACAAGCTTGCTAAAAGTGTAAAGAATATAATGAATGTCTATGTAAACAAAAATTTCAACCAGGTTCTGTGAAGGGAAGCAATTTTCCTCTATCAAGATCAATGAGTTTCCATCAAGGGTGTAGCTGGGATTTTCAAACTCTGCATTTTAAAGTTTTTAAAAATGAAACATACGTATTCGGATAGCCCCCATATATGAGTATTGTATAAATTTTTTGTTGGAAAAATTTTTGGGCCTCACCCCTTGGCTGTAGGGTCAAAAAACACTAAAATCGACAAAGTCAATTCTCCGAAAAACCTAAATTTTTTCGCGCGCTAATTTTACGCGTAAAAGATTCCCCAGAAAATTTGGCTAGGGGGAACCTACATTTCGAAGGCCAAAAGCTTTTAGTTTTTATGAAATTGGCCTCAAAGTTATGGCTAATCTCAAAAACTCAATTTTGTCGGGTTCTATGAGATTAGCCAAAACTTTGAGACCAATTTCCGAAAAAAATAAAAACCATTGGCCTTTGAACTGCCTCCTACAAAAATTTTCTGAGGAATCTTTTGCGCGAAAATTAGCGCGCAAAAAAATTTAGGTTTTCGAAAAATTGACTTTGTCTATTTTAGTGTTTTTTGACACCACAGCCAAGGGGTGAGGTAAAAATTTTTTTCGATAAAAAATTTATATAAAATATATGGGCTATCCGAATACGTATCTTTATTTTAAACACTTTAAAATACAGATTTTGAGAATCATAGCTACGTCTTTGTTTCTACCCACCCAAAGTCAATGAGGGACACAGTCCAAACTCAAGAAAGTTGAAAAAAGAATCTTCTTACATGATCTTTTAAAAGCTGAGAATTTAGCAATGTAAATAATTGAAACATATGAGTTTTTGAAAATGCATGATTCTTTCTTTCGTGCATATATGAATAAATCTAAAAAATTAAATATAGTCACATTTTTATACAGAGGGGAGCAGAAAAAAGTGCCTTTTCGAAATTTTATGTTTGCAGGAAAATTGCAATTCTCGGGCAAAAATTTTGTCTTTTGACATAATTCTTTTTTAACGTAGAAAATCGAATTCTCTACGTTTAAAAAAGAATTAGATCAAAAGACAAAATTTTACCGATAAAATTCAATTTTTCTAAAACCATAAAATCTCAAAAAGTTCAATTTTTACTGCATCACTCTGAAAATTTCATACTCTGCCATTTTGTGCACGGATATAAAATATCCTATTCACCATTCCTTCTTGATTGAATTTTATCTGGTAATATGGCAAGAATGAGGATATTTGAGTGGTGTATTTTGGAAGCTAAATTTTTAGGCTTAGAATCTTTAGTTAATAAAGTTACTTTTGGACATAAAATATCCGTAAAAATGTCAACATTTGCCATTTTGCTGCTAAAGGAATTGAGAAAAGGACTAGCTTTATGCAAGATTTTTATGCTGAAAAAAATTAAAATTGTATGAAAATATGAAAAAAGAAAGGACTACCGGGGTTTATATTTAAGCTGTTTAGTCAAATTTTTGATCCATTTGTTGCAAATCATAGCGTATTTTATGATAGAAGACGATTTTGTTGATAATATGTCCTCAAAATCTTTACGAATGGATTGCGCAGTCGATGCTATGTGCTAAAAAAATGAATAATTTATCCTTTTTCTTTATCTCTTACTTCATTATATGATGTTAAATCTTCATCAGTATCGTTCCAGACATTGGTATTAGAAACTTTTGACAAGAGTTTTTCAACGCTTTGATTTAACTCTGATGAGATTGTACACTCGTTCAGTTCATTTATATGAGCATATGCTTCACTGAAAATTTTCTGTCAACAAATCTTTCTATTTATCAATTTACTCTAAAAATTCTGTTCGGATTTGCACCAATTCGTATAAAGTTGATTCCACCCAATCAGTGGAAAAATTGTCTATTTCATTTAATATTTGGTTCATGTATCGTACATCTGACGGCCTTACCATTGTAATGGCTCTAGCTACATATTTAAGACCATTTGTACGATTGTAATCCTCGGAAGAAACGATGTCTTTAAGGCTAATTTCTTGGCGAAGATCAAGTTCTTGTTTTTGGACTAAATGAGATTAATGTAGAATTTTGAATATAGTACGTTTCCGTCCATAAAAGACAGCAAGTTGACGCGCGATGGCCAAGTGGAAAAGGAAGTCGCCCGTAGTTTCAACAAAACTTGTGAGGTAATCATCAAAGTTAAATTGATTAGCTTGTTGGAAAGTGGGATCGAACCTGGGGCCCAACGTTGCTTAACTTGCCAGATCGGACCGTCGATTTTCTTATCCACTTGGCCATCGCGTGCAAACTTTTTGTCTTTTTGAATGAAACAGACTATATAATTAGAGTGGTAGCCATAAATTATTTACTTACCATTAGATGAACCCTCTGACGCTGCTAACTGTGCAAAAGCTGTCAACATAGCTGGTTGCTCTTCTTGAAGTTGCTTATCTTCAGGAGATTCACTTGATGATCTACTCTNGCTGCTAACTGTGCAAAAGCTGTCAACATAGCTGGTTGCTCTTCTTGAAGTTGCTTATCTTCAGGAGATTCACTTGATGATCTACTCTCTTCTGTTGGGCTTGATTTCGAAGTACTTTTAGCACTTGAAGCTCTTAGAGCACTTTCTGAGACTCTAACCAACTCGGTTTGAATTCCAATTCTTGAAGCAGCTTCCAAAATTTGCTCTGTAACAACTTCGCTTCCAAGAGCAAATCTAAGAGCGTATAGCATTTGCAATGGAAAGGCTTTGCTCGCAATGTTTAAAAGTTCAATTACGGACCCACCAACACCTTGTTTGATGTCCAAAGCCAATGCATTTAGCCTGAAAATTTTGCGCTTTATTTTGTAGTAAAAAATGCTGCATACCAAAACAATAAATTTGTGGGCGGAATTTTTCTATAATTAGCCAGAAGCGCTTGATTCAATGGCTCTTCTAATGATTTTCCACACGACCCTACAACTTTTACGAGCCACAATAATTTTGCCATATATCTTCTTGCTTTCAAGTCATTTGTTAAAGATATGTAATTCATAAAGCAGACTATAGCTTGAATACCAACATTTTGAGCTGTATTTTCATTTCTAAAAATGGTTAAAATCATAGGTTGGCAAGGTGGGGGGGGGATCCCCGATGAGGTGGGCTCCCACCACCTCTACCAAAAAAACGACCCTTTTTTTAGCTTGAGGTAATCTTCTGACACCCAATTTTTATGCACCACCTCATATGTTCGGCGGGGTCTATGCGTGATCCCCCTTCAATTTTGGGTCCATGCGTGCATGGGTCAGGGGGAGGCTCCCCCCTTGCCAACCTATGGTTAAAATATTAAATTAAAAATTTATTACGGATTAGAAAAGAAGATGTTCTCCAAATGTTCACCCCAATATTTCCATACTGAATTGATAAAGTTGTTAGAACCAATTGTAGGCAAATCTTTTATAAGGTTAATAGCACCAGAATAGGATTTGTTAGCCTCCTCACGTCTAAAATATTGAATGAAATATTTTAACACTCGGATACTTCAATCAATTTTTATAGAGAATCAAGACAGTTTTTCATGCTGATTACGAATATGAAAAAATTTTTGAAAAAAAGTCCCGACTTGGGGTCTTGGACACAAGACCCCAAGTCAGGACTTTTTTTCAAAATTTTTTTCGATATTCGTAATCAGCATGACAAACTGTCTGATTCTCTATAAAAATTGATTGGAGTATCCGACTATAGTCCCTCTTAAAAGCTTACTTATCTAGCTTAGATAACAAAACTCCTTTGATTGTCAACAGTCTAGAAATAGCTTCGTTCGATAAAAATTCAACATTTGTTGATTCCACTATATCAATAGCCTCATATAGGGATTCTTGCGCCTTGTTCATATGGATACCTTCATTGGACAATTTGAGCAAGCATTTTACATGCTCATAAATTTTGTGATTTGCGTCAACTGGGTGTATATTTTTTAACGTATGGAGTCTAAACATTTACTATATTATTAAAGAATTAGAGTACAAGCATAAAAAATAAATGTTGAAAAATGGCAGTACATCAATACATTGCTAGTGCGACGCGCTAACGTCAGCTAGTGCGGGCCTTATTTTATTTTTGGTCCCGGACAAAAAGCATACTTATTAAGCTCATTAATAGCACTATGATATTGATTAGCATGTCTCATGGTTTTAGCCAAATGTAATATTGATTGAGCCACAGAATGTAGGGGTATAATCGATTGAGCTTGCTTGATCATAGGCTAAATTTATGCCCAGTTGTATTAACTATTTTAAAAAATCTTACATTTTGTGGATCACTATTTTCGAACAATTTAGTGACCATCAAGTAGAATTGAATTCTCCAATTAAGGATTTCTGAAGCAGATAATACTGTATCCGCGACAGAAAGAGCACGATTTCTCCATGACTTGATGACTAATTTGATGTCATTTATTACTTGACCTGTAAGCCCATGATTTGCATTGACAGAGTTCATAACATTGCTAGCTTCGGAAATTTCGTGTATAATTTGGGTGTTTTTGAGAAGCTCTAAGTGTTTGGCTGATAGGATTGTTGGCAGTTTTCGCCATTCATTAGCTAAAGAGTAAGATGAGTTGCAAAATTAAGACAATTGTGGAAAATACACCACCAGGTATTCACCAATTAACGGGGATAAGTTTTAGGTCTCGGTAGCACAATGGTAGTACACGTGGACGATAGACCAGGAGGTCTCGAGTTCCGGTCGGGTCCGAAAACTTTTGCCCAATTTCATACTAGCATTTACGGCGCCGGACTTTTGCGGTTGTGTCTTTTGCAGTTGTGAAATTTGCGGCTGTGACATTTGCGGCTCAAAATTGATCATTTTTTAGATTAGCGAATTTTGCCATAATTTATATATATTCGGAAAATTCATGAAAAATGGAGCATTTTTTGTTTTTACAGTAAATTCTGAATCGTTATCGTTGTCGAGATAATCGCGTTTGAAGTTGGCGATTTTTGGAATTGGTTTTGAATTTGAATTTCCCGCCAAAACCCTGATTTTCAATTTTGGCGGAAATTCAAAACCAATTCCAAAAATCGCCAACTTCAAACGCGATTATCTCGACAACGATTACGATTCAGAATTTACTGTAAAAACAAAAAATGCTCCATTTTTCATGAATTTTCCGAATATATATAAATTATGGCAAATTTCGCTAATATAAAGAATTTTCAATTTTGAGCCGCAAATTTCACAACTGCAAAAGACACAACCGCATATGTCCGGCGCCGCATTTGCGCACGCATGCCGGCTTGATTGACTTACCTAAATGCCTTGAAACATCATTTATAGCCTTATCATTCGCTTCTTTTGATACATTAGAATCACAATTTGCTATGTTATTCATAATTTTATAAATAGCTCCTTTGAAATAAGTGGTTGGTGAACCCGAAACGTCACTTTGCCGAACACACTCTTTAACTAATTGCCATTCATTTAAGTGCCATGATGCTTCCATTAGAAGTTCAACATTTTCTACATCTGAACTGTTTGCATATTCCACAAGAGTTTCCCAATCGGATAGTTCCTTACAGCTCCTAAATTTGGTAAATAGAAAAACAAGAAAAATAGTTCACTTACTCAATCCAAGATTCTTCCCAAATTTCTGCCTCATCATTCATTGATGGTGCTGTTATCGCCAACATATTTGCTGGAGTACACATTTGTTGAACCTTTTCTTGCACTTTCTCACTATTTGCATGATTTTCAGACAGTTTTCTAGCAGCATCATATTCTCCTTGATTCATAAGTGCTAAGATTTTATTTGTTTCTTCATAATAAGATCGTTTTCTCCAAATTGTTTCAAATTGATCATTTTCGTTAAGCAGCTTATATAATGCAGCCAATGCATCCATTGCATCAAAATAATCAACTTGTGGGTTATTGATGATTGTCGATAAAGGTATATGGGTTTCTGGGAGTTGTTTTTCAAGTGCTAGTACACCAGAGTACCTAAAATATGGATATACAGGGTGATTTAAAAGTTCGTCCACACATTTTTTACCGAATTTACATATTAAAAATCAATATCCACCTTTGACAAAATTGTGCCCTAGGAAATTTTTACGTACCCGGGTTGGTTCTTTTTTTGGTCCCCTCTTTTTTTGACCAAATTTTTTGAACAGAACATAAGGAGGGACCAAGGCAAATTTTTGAAACTTTTAGAGACCCAACCCAGCACCAGACCCCCCCCCCCTCTTCCTCCTGTTTGTCCACCTATGGTGGGTGGGTATGACCATGAATTAGAGTTTTTTAGATTTTTGCACTTACCAACTTTTATGGGTCTCACTAATATATTTGATATGTGACGATCTAAGATGCACAGGTGGATCACATAATAAAAACGAATTTAAAAAACATTTTGCAACCGAATTAGGTACATCTTTTTGCGGAAGCATCATCGCTGATAACAAAAATGCTGCTAGATTTTTACCAAGAATATTTCTTTCTTCATTGTTTAAATTTTGCCAGAAAGAATTGAACAAATATAACCATACATTTTCACATAGGATTGTATCATAATGGAGAAGTTCAACAAAACTTGTGAGGTAATCATCAAAGTTGAATTGATTAGCTTGTTGGAAATGTTTGTAAAGTCTGTCTAAGATATCGTCTGAAGTCGATTGTTTTGGAACACGGGACGGTTGTGTTGTCGCGACGAAAGAATCATTTGGATCAACCAAGGGGCCAACAGATGTGTCCATAGGTTCTTGTGGTTCTTCAGGGTCGTTTGTTTCTGTTGAGTCTGTATCCATGGGTTCGATTTTAGGGTCAAAGAGAGGAACAGCATCTTCACAGCTGGGTAGAATTTTAGAAAAGTCGTGCCAAAAACTTGTAAAATTGATTATACCAAAGCGTTCTTTTGTGAAATTTTCTAAAAGGATATATATATCCTTGTATTGGGTCATTAGGTTTTCAGAATATGGTTTTTAATATCGGATTGGTGGTCCAATATTAAAAACCATATTCTGGGTAGTCTGATCATAAGCCCCAATCTTGGAGAACTTATGGCCAGACCCCATAAATTTCTCTTTTCGTTTTTGTACATACCAACTTCTTTATTAACTTGACTTGCTCCATCAACTTCCATCTTTTCATCTTGTGCTTTCTTCTCCGGTTTTAAATCATGCTTCAAGCAAGCAAACAATAAATGTATCAAATGTGACACCCAAAAATATGATCCTAATGGCTCCCAATTTTGATGTGAAACTGCATACAACATTCTATGGTATAAGTTTTTAGGGAATTGTGTTTCAAAAACAGCAAAAAATCTAAAAATGTACAATTAAGTTTTTTCTTTTTAATACAAACCTGTTTCTTAAATTTGAGTCCGATGAAGAAAGTCCCCAGAAGAAAGTTGGATATAATTTTGCAGCCGCTTCGGAAAATTGTAATGCGGGAGTTTCATATACGAATAAAGAACATGTTAAAAATAGCTTCATCAATTCAATATTTGCATGTAGTCTTGGTTCTATTAAAGTCATTGATCGGATTAAAATGGGTATTCCTTGATTAGGTTGGACCGAATCGATGAGCATTTCATGGATAATCTGAAAACTTTCTATATACTTATTTCAAAAAAGCTCCTCATTCCCAAAGAAAAATGAACAGACAAAAAAATATAATGCTCCCAAAATTATTAGTATTCTATGGTTCTTGTCAAAATTGTGTGAAAATTATTGAAAAATCACAAGTGTTTATTTTTGCAGATCCCTGTAAACAAATATCCTGGCTACTGAACTAGCTGTACCCTATTTTTCTAATGTACATGGTACATTTTTTATAATTATGGAAAATTTACTTTTTCTCCATGCTGGGCATAGTACCCATCAATTTAATAATTTACCTTTAAAGAAACTTCTAACAATTTATCAATAGCTCCTTTTTCAATTAACGGCAGCAATATTCCTTGAGTTACAACTTTTCTTGGTTCAAAAGAAATCGATTTTATATGTGGACGTAGCAAATCCAAACACACAAATATCATTTCGGCTAGAACTTTCTCTTTTTGGTCAACATGAGTGGGAGTAATTCCATGAGCCGGTGTGTAAGTGTTCAATGGTGGGTTATACTCTCGAACAAGTTTTTGAAGGAGCTTGAGGAAAGAGTTGAAACAAGTGACTTCTAAGTAACCAGGTTGGCTTGCACAGATCATACGTAGAAGAGTTATAGTGACATATATGGGATGGGTAGTGTTTGAAAATCTAAATTGGTTATACAGAGCGATTATTTTGGTCTGCAACATCAATGTTTTTAGTCGTTCTCGCACCCCTTCTAACGAATTTCGATGCGATTTTTTAAAAATTTTAGCTGAACAATGGCCGAATAAGTGTTGATAAAATTTTTCGAAATCCGTTGATCCTAACATTGTCAAAAATTACTTTGAAGTTTTCAAAGTCGATTTTCTTCACCTTAACAAAATATTAGAAATTTAATTTTTTATGATAATACAGAGCTTTAGTTCCTCTAACACATGCAAAAAACCATATATAAAAATTATTTAAAAGTGGCGAGATATTTAACTTTGAAGTTGATCAAAAAATGAGGCAAAAACAAAATGACGCACCCGGGAATCGAACCCTCGACCTTCTGGCTGCTAGTCTAACGCGCTAACCACTACACCATCACCACAAGGTGGTAAGATGAAAAAAATCGACCACATGGTGTAGTGGTTAGCGCGTTAGACTAGCAGCCAGAAGATCGAGAATTCGATTCCAGGGTGCGTCATTTTGTTTTTGCCTCATTTTTTGACTATCAACTTCAAAGTCAAATATCTCGCCACTGTTAAATCATTTTTATATACGGTTTTTTGCATGTGTTAGAGGGACTAATGCTCTATATTTTCAAACAAAAATTAAATTTCTGACATTTTGTTAAGATAAAGAAATCGACTTTGAAAACTTCAAAGTAATTTTTGACAATGTTAGAATCAACGGATTTCGTAAATGTTTATCAGCACTTATTCGGCCATTGTTCAGCTACAATTTAAAAAAGAGTGCATAGAAATTCGTTAGAGGGGGTACGAGAACGACTAAATCATTGATGTTGCAGACCAAAATGAACGCTCTGTACCTAATACTGGGGCGTTACCCTCTCCCCTCTCTCTCCTAAAAAAATTCCTGGCTACGTCTCAAAGTATTTTATTGCTGGGGTAAAATAACACAAACCGGGGTGTCAGGTCATTTTTCCACATCCTGTATATAGGATTTTAAATTAAAAAGCGCCCTACTTTTCATAATTAGCAAAAGTGTCATTGATATGTTTTGCCACAAATTGGTTTAAGATATCAAACTCGTCCAATCCAGCTGATGACGATGGTGTTTTCTCCAAAAGCTTACAAAATAGATTGTAGACCGCCCTTACAACCTAAATTACAATTTGTAAAACTTGTTTAAAAATTCAACTACTTGTGTATTATGGCAATTAAAGCACCCCATAATTGCTCGTTGAAATGACTTGAAGTTGTTCAAAATGGTTTGTTGAGGCTAAATCGTAAAGATTTTCTATTGTCAAGTAAAATACATACCACACAAACAACTAGATTGGTCAAAACTTCTAATGTCAGTTGAGCTTGAGCAAAAATAGGACCAGTTTGTTGAGGATCTTGAGGAAGTTGTTCGACTTGAGAGACATTCAACTGCTTTTCGATCCTAAAACTTATGCTTCAAACTTGGTTTTAGCCACATACCATTGAGTTTTAATAGTTGCTACTAAGCCCCATGCATTTCCTTGAAGTGAAGCCTTTAGTAACATTAGAGCTTTCTTTTGCAACTGTTCAAATGATGCCGAATTTGCAGTTTGGGTTTCTGTTGGAGAAGTGGCTGATTTTAATAATATGTTTACAACATGGTCGATGGTAGTCTTTTCGAAGGGTTTAGTGTCTTCTTCTAATACAGGTTTTCTCATGACAAAAGTAGGAGGTCTTCCAGAAAATGGGTCATATTGTGGTACTGCACGAGGAGGTGCTAAAAAATATAAATTTAAAAGTGAACGACATAATTACCTGCTATTGAAGAAGCTTCGGCAGAAGTTTGATTAGATTTTTGAGTTTTATATTCAGTTAAGCATTTTTGGCAAATCTCTTCCCACCTGATGATTGTTTCACAAACATCGAGAGATAATCTTCTTGCTTCCAAATTAACTGGACCAGCAAATAGACGTTGCACGGCACCAAGGATTATTTGCACTGTTGGAAATCGGATGTAGTAAAAACTAGCATATTGTCGGACAACAACAGATAGACAATGTGATACTGCTGCGTTATTATGGCCTTCTTCTATCATTGTTTGTTTGACTAGCTAAAAATATCCTACTACATTAAACGTGTAATGTGTGTCTATTTGTTTGTCGAACGATCTCGAGAAAACCCCGAGCGCTAAAACAAAAGTTGTAGGGGACGACGAGAGAAGACGATTGACATCACTTGTATTTTGTTTCCAAAAAAGATTACCGTAAAACTTCTAATAGAACCCCATGAGGCTCTATTAGAAGGTGTTAATGATTGCTCTTTTAAAAATCGGATTTAAATCGGATTTAAATCGGATTTCTTCGAGCGACCACTTTTTGGATAGCCCTGAGGATAGAGAATATGCTATATAAAGAATCATTGAAAAATATTTTATTTTTGCTGAGTTATGGCCCTTTGAATTTGAGAAAGTTGAAAAAATGGCATTTTTTCAAAAAATCATATCTCCGTGAAATCGAAGTCATTGTCAATCATTTCTTTTACATAATGTTCCTCATACGCTTAGCTATTCCAAAAGTGGTCGCTCGAAGAAAATCGACTTAATTTTTATTTTTGGTGGATTTTTGAATGTAAGGCTTAAAATTTTTTAAATTTAAAAAAACAAATTCAAAAGGCCATATCTCGACGAAAATAAAATATTTTTCAATAATTCTTTATATAGCATATTCCCTATCATCAGGGCTATCAAAAATTGCTCGCTCGAAGAAATCCGATTTAAACTCGATTTTTAAGAGAATTTTTACGTTTACATGGGGCTCTATTAGAAGTTTTACGGTATTTATAACAACGATTAATATAGCAAAGTATTAGATATAACTAATACATTTTTAATGAGGAGCATAGCTCGAGTATGTAAGGGCTTATCATTAGGAAAATTTCATTTTTTCCATTTAAGGGGGTAATTACCCCCATTTTCCCCTAACTACGCCACTGTATTATCGATATATTGTTCATTAATAAATTTAAAATACCTGAAATAACTGTTGACACCCATCCTCCATCCTCTTTGGCACAGCCGGTACAATTATATCCATAGTTCTTCTAATAATCTCTTTATGATCCAGCTGATTGGCTTTCATCAAACTATTCAAAACTTGTAAGACAATTTTTCGATTTATAGCAAATTTATCGATTATATTAGCCAATAAAAAGTGGCCAGTATACTTTTCTGTAATATCTCTTCCTGTATGGCTTTGGTGCAAAGTTGGCCATGCAAATAGCATGAATGTACGAAGTCGATCGCTTTGACTTTTTTGTCCAACATCGTGTATGTGGTGGGCACATTTCTGTACTAGCAAGGAGCAAAATTGATAGAGCACAATATTCATCGAATCTGCCATTTGGTTTCTACATGGCTTGATTATTTTTTCACAAAGGAGATGGATGACGTTATCATCTTGAGGCTCGTCTGGAGATGCTCGAGAACCCATTACCTTAAATTGAATTATCTTCTTATATAAAAGGTGTAATGTGTGTGCGTGTGGACTAACTTTTGAAGGTGCGATTCAAAACTACATCATGATATACCACTGCGGAGAGGACGCAATTCTAAGATTTTTGACACCAAAATCGAGGGGAACCCCACTAGAAAAATTATAAAATCGTTTTTTATTTTTTTGCTTTTGGATACTGTATATCTAGGGATGATCAGTGCGCTCGGAGATGACCGAAGCGTTCGGAAGAGCCGCTCAGGAGTGTCGCTAGGGAGCTGCAGGCGCTCCAAGCGCGTATGTTTAGTTTTAATAATAAAAATATATTCTTACATCATCAACATTAAATTTTGCTAGTGCATAATGGAAACATGGGGCTATAATATATTGAATAAATTTAACAATTTGCTCATTAAAGCCAGCTTCTTTGGAGTTTTGTTCAAATAAGGATATGACTTTTTTGAATGCATTTCTTCGCCATTCCAAGCTAACTTTAGGGACAATTTCTTCGTCGATAAAGTTTCTTACAAAGGTGAAATCAGTTATGAATTTTCTCATGAAGACATAGCAGATTTCATACACAATATCAATCTGGTTTATATTATGCTTATAGTAGGCCTAAAAGTTTAAGTTTGTTTCCAAGCCACTGTGTCAAATTAGAACGCTTGCTGGAGACTTTCGTAATCTTCCAGCGTAAGGATTACAAACTAAGGCTCCTCTTTGGAGATTGAAGTGTTCCTTTTAGATTTTTCTGTTTCCTCTTTTTTCTGCTAGGCAAAATCTTTTGGACGCAAGGGGGATCGAACCCTTGCTAGTGCCGGCGATGCCATTTTTTTGGCAGCGCACCGGATCACTACACCATGGCTATCACTGAATGACTCGTATTAGATTTAGACCTTATAGTAGTCCAACCATAACAGAAACGAAAAGCAAAAACGATTGAAAAATCTTATAAAAACTATGAGAAATTTTTTTGAAAAAAGATTTGAACAATTTTGGTGTTTGTTATGGCAGTATCACTTTTCATACAATTGTTTTCGTACGGTACTTTTCGTAAAGGTACTTTTCGTACGAACTTTTCGTACAGGTACTTTTCGTACAATTAGTTTTCGTACGAACTTTTCGTGCAGGTACTTTTCGTACAAATACAAGGGGAAGGGGCAAAAGTCCTCGCGTAAGGGGCGGTATATCCTCGCATAAATTGCTCCTTAGGCGAGACTTTTCGCCCCCTTGGCGAGTAATTTTGCCCCCCCCCCTTTGTATTTGTACAAAAAGTACCTGTACGAAAAGTCCGTACGAAAACTAATTGTACGAAAAGTATCTGTACGAAAAGTTCGTACGAAAAGTACCTTTACGAAAAGTCCGTAGGAAAAATAATTGTACGAAAAGTGATACTGCCTTTGTTATAATTTAATTTTTTTACCTGAATTATTCTCACACAAAGTTTTGGCACTTCAAATTTTGTAGACTTCATATTTTCTACTGTAATTTCTCCTGATTGTGCATCTGGCATTCTTCTAATATCATAACGAAATCGAAATTCTTTACTATTCCATAATGATCTAAGTGAATCAACAAGTTCATTTTGTGTCGAAATCCATTCTTCATGATGCTTCGCAAGTATATTTAAGATTGACAGAACTCTATACTCGGCAGTTTCCGCATTCATAAACCTCGAATGTTCCCAATTTCCAAGTTGATTAATAAATTCTCCATTAACCATTCGAATTAAATTTTGTGGATTTTTTATAAGTACTTGACGTAAAGGAAGACAGTTTTCAATACACATCTTGCTGAATATAAAAATTGACGATCGGCTCAAATTTTCTTCTTTAATAAAGAATTCCACAGCATCATCAGCGTTGGTGCAAAGATATTCAAAAATTGAGGGTAACCATACAATTCCTGGTTCAAACCAAAATTCTGAATTAGCTCGAGCAAAGAAAGAAATTATCTTTTCGAAGAAGATCTTATTTTTATATTGGATAGTTGTTAAGGCATTTAAGAAATAACTGAAGGACTTGATTTCTGTTTCGGTGATGCTTTCTCTTTTTATCTTCAAGAATTGTTCGTCTAATAGAGTGGTAATCACTTGGCATTCTTCATTGGACAATTTGAATTCGGATATTTCATTTAAGTAATACAAGCTTTTAAAGAGGTTGGATAGGATAAGTTGTTGGTTAGATTCAATATCTTTCACTATTTGCTTCATCATTATGCTAATCATGTCGCTTTTGTAGTTGATTTGGTTTAGGACCTAAAATAGTTATTTATTTGATGGAGGCAGAGATGGATAAAAAAGCAAACACATGAATTGTGCGGAAATGGACTATAGGAGAGATCTAGAAACTTCTGTTCTTTTTCTCTCTTTCCATACTTTCAAATTTTTCTCTACTCTTACTTTTTTAATAGCATTATTCCATTCATCTTGATGCTGATCTAATGCATAAACCATATTTTGAAGAAGAGTCATAAAAAGTCTATCAATTAGTTCATCTGCACTCTTAATATTTTCCACTTCCATCGTACTAGATGTAGCCGGTGGAGAAAAGAATCCTTTCTTCGTTAGATTAGATTCTAGTAATATTTTTGTTTCTTTTGTTTTAAAACCACTTATACAGCATATAACAAGGCCTTCTAAATATATTTTAAGTTATAATACGATATTAAAAATTTTACTTATTAAAGATTTCTTCAACGGAACCAATTCTGGACTTGGTGGTGGAGCTACTACATTTGTTGGTTGTGCAACATTTGTTGGTAAAGCAGGCCCTGTTCTAACAAGAGTTGTGATAAAGTTGGGAGAGTTTTCGAGAGAGGAGTCATCCATTTCGACCAAAAAGAGGATAAAGTTAGCAAATTCGGCACAAATTTTATCGGTTAGATCGAATGTAAACTTTGTATCTGGTAGTTCATAAACATAAGCAAAAAATTCCTATAAAAAAATATTTTTATCCATTTAAAATGTACAGGGTGTACTGAAGGGAGAGGGTACATGTGTAGCCGGATATTTTATATATCTATTAGGTTGGTGCGTATTGCATGTGCTCATACTACAACGAGAGATACACAACATCTTTGCTATCGCAGGCAGCTTAACACTTTAATCTTGCCTCTTGTCGAACATGAATACACTCCTGTCTGATGATGATAGTCAATAAATACATTTCGATACTCGAACCAACACAAAATTTTCGGCCACATATGTACCCCCGCCCCATGAAAAAATCCTGGGTACGGAACTAGGCGAGTGAAAATTGTTTAATCCCCATGGTTAAAACAATTCTCATAAGAATTTTCTTCATAACAGAAATGTTTCACAAAAAGTGATGTTTCTTTATCCATAAATGGATAAAGTGGGCTATCCCCAATATTGGCCAAAATTGGTACAATTTGCCAGTGGCTAAAACTTACAATAAATCCTATTCTTGCACTATTTGACATAGAAGCAAAATAAGTTAGACCTTCTTTAATTCGATTTGAAATTAATTCATATCGGTCATTGAAAAGTTGTGAAATTGAAATTTTCGAAATTTCAGTTATTTTTTCAAGAAGGTTAAAACATTGTTCTCTCAATGATGGTATGGCATCTCCAATAAGAGAAATAGCACGATTTGTGATCAATTCAACTAGTTTATTTTTAGTTTGTTCATCTTCAGTTTTAAGACAGATATTGACCAATAAATCAATCCCATCCGTAGCCATATCTACAGCACCACTTGAAATTTCATCAGAAAGCCCAGAAATAACTTCCAAATAAGCATGTAAAAACACTTCAGCATTTTGTTCGATAAATGAAGAAGAATATTGTTGAACAATAAAATTTAAAGCAGTACAACCACCCAATCGGCTGTACCATTCTGGCTTATAGCATAAAGATGCAATCGATTTTAATAAGTAGTTGAAGAATGGGATGTTAGAGGCCTAAAAAGATAAACAATAAGTTTAAAAGATAGGTTCACTCATAGACAAGGCGCCAAAACCGAGGATGTATCGTCCAAATACAGGGTATTTGGACCACACGTGGGCTGCGGGGAGTCGTGACGACAGGACATAGTCGGAGGGTTGTGCTGAGGGGTCAAGGGGGTCGTGCCGAGGGGTAGAGAGTTGTGCCCGGGGCAGGTAGAGGATAGAGGATGCCGGGGAGGAATACCGTATCAAATTATCCCTATATGGCTCATTTTTAGTAAAAAATTTTCCGGTCTCAAAAAATTTGTAGGCCCCCAAATCATAAGATGCACTTTTTTTAACTCTCCCTGTATGAATAAAAAGTTACCATCTGGTCCCATGAATCAAAAATAGCTATTGAAGTGTCTTTGATTAAGTTTAGGGCAACTATAGCAGCATGGCAGAAGTCTTTACAAGAGTCTCCCAGAGATTGTATAATGGCATCTACTAATACAATGGAACTGAGATCCGAGATTTCTTCATCATTACCTAAAATTTATCGTTCATTAAAGAGCAAAATAAGAAAAAGTTCTGGGTTTCAATTTTTTGATTTTGATAGAACTGACTCGTCTCAACAGATTCCAAAATTGCTTGTATCGTTAGCTGTCTCACAACAATATTGAAAAATGGCAGCGCTTGACTTCGTAAATCCTTGGCAACTACAGCATAAAATAATCCACTAAGGGCGTCGGTAACTACTATTTTTGAAAAGTTTTCAGCGTTTTTCAAATTTCGGATTGGTTTTTCTTTATAGAAACTTTCAGCTTTCTTTATTACTGCTAATAATTGAGCTTTGAATTTATTCTTCTCCATTAAATTTGTATCTTGTGGAAATAGTATTGCCAATAAAGTGGCTTTGATAACATTTAACGAATGCAATTTCAATCCAGCTGGGATATTTCCAGGTGAACCATTTGAATTAGCACCATAGGCTGACATAAATGTTGAGGAAGCATGTTCAGTGGCATTACTTGTGGTATTCCGTAGAATATTCATTGCCGTGCGAATAAATTTGTCGATAGTTATGTCAAGATGGAAAGGTGTTTGATCGGTGTCCATAGCGGATCCAGGTCTAGCGGATGTATCCGAGTTAGTAGGTTCATGTTCTTCCTCTTCAAAGCCATTGTCAAGTGCGGCTTCTTGGATCTGAGCATATGCGTCTTGAGGACTTATATTTGAGCGTTTGAATTGAAGTCTAAAATGGTATATAAGCTTATCAATTTTTCTATTTTTAAACGCCTTTTATTAAAAAAGACAAAAAATCGTTGAAAAAATAAGGTACACGGTGGAACAAAATGAAAAAAAGGTATTGAGCGAAATTTTAAAACGGTTAATACCATTCAATTCAGCTCATTGAGACGAGTAAAACGAGGTATATATCGATCAAAAAATAAGCAAGCTCACATGACCGAGTGATTAGTGTGACAAATTTGCAGTTTATAGATCGAAGGTTCGAACCCCGGCTTGAAATTAAAGTTGTCCAAATTTCATGAAAAATTTTGCATATCTCTATGTTTGTCTGTAAAACACTTTGCAATCATTTTTTTGCTGGAGCTGTATAGTAATGGTGATTTTAACTTTTATAAAACCTACCTTACTATATAGCTCCAGCAATTATGATCAAAAAATGATTGCAAAGTGTTTTAGAGGTCAAAATAGAGATATGCAAAATTTTTCATGGAATTTGGACAACTATAATTTCGGGTCGGGAATCGAAACCTCATCTATAAACTGCAAATATGTCATACTAACCACTCGGCCATGTGAGTTTGCTTATTTTTGATTGGTATATACCTCGTTTTACTTGTCTCGATGGGATGAATCGAATGGCGTTAACCGTTTTTAAAGTTTCGCCCAATACCCATTTTTTCATTTTGGCCAACCGTGGGTAGTGTTCTACCCATCAAAACCCTTGCCATTAAATTTTTGAGCATAAATTCAAATACTTTTACCTAAATAATGGTGAGCTACCATTTTCCAGACTTGGCTGAAACTCATATGTGTCATAAAGGATTTTTCGGTTATATCCACCAAATTTTCCTAGCAACCTCAACGCCGAGAGTGCAGCAGTTTGATCTGGTCCACAAGCGGTCTTCCACAAATTTCGTAAAAGTGCTGAGCGTACTGGTGCCATATGCTCATAAAGATATTCTGGTTGAAGATTATCTACGCATAACTCGAATGTACGAAGGCCTAAATTTTAATATTTATGGCATATGCAAAACTTTAGCAGATGAGGTAAAGAGGGGATAAATAATTTAAAGTGATTTCCTCCTATATGAATACTACAGTACCTTGTTGAACCAATCCCGGAGATCCTTGAAGTGCTGACACTAATGGATCCATTAACAAAGGCAAGTGAGGTAGTAACGACGACAATCTCACTGGTACAGTCAAACATAGTTCTACAAAAAGTTCATGAACCATTTGCCTATGTGCTGCATTTTGAAGCCGATTTAGCTGTTGCAAAATTGTGGGCAGAAGTGGTAAAAATTGTTGGTATAGCACATCATACATTCCACTACCAATTGATCGGAATAAAGCTCGAAGAAGGACAAAATAATTCAAAGGTTCCTTAGCTCGAAGCGCAAGTCGAACCGCTTCATGTACTATTTCGTGAAGATAAGGCTAAAAAACTTGATTATTTAGCAAAATTTATTTTTGATTACTTTTAACATATTTTCGTTATCTGTAGATGCTTGTTGTGAAGCACTTGAAACGGCTGAGAAAACCAAACGAAACATTTTCAAATACAGTGTCGACTTCTCAGAACTTGAAGCCAATTCTGGTAATTTCTTCATGAGAAATTTTACTAGAACTTGTCCAAATTTTGAAGAAGTATTTGGACTGATTAGAAAACTATTTGCAATCGCTTGGAAGCTAGGATTCATAGAAATTCTTTCAACAAAATATTTAATATTCTCTGCAATAAGCATCTGAAAAGAATGTGGTTCCATCATTATGAAGATAGAAGCAAAATTTTCGAATGCTTCTCGTTCTTCTTTTGATCGAGCGACACCTGGACCGGCAGAGGTGCGTTGATAAACCGGTTGACCGCCAGAAAGTATCATGGTTGTTGAAAAGACATCTAGGCATGTTAATCCAGAAATGAAAAATCGAGACATGACTTCGAATTCTACGATTGGTGGTAAAGCAGATTTAGTCAGATGAGAATTTCTCACTCCATGTATCACCATTTTCACAGCCGGTATCAAAAATCTCATATAAGTTTTACAATCATGTAAAGTGCATGGAGGCATTGGATCTGGCCAATATNGTAAAAACAAAAAATGCTCAATTTTTCATAATCTTTCCGATTATATCATTTTTTCATATGGTTGTAACTGACTGGATTGGTCCTTCAAGACATCTTTCCCTACAACTATGTATTTGGGTTAATGCAAAAAACTGAATATATAGGGCTCCAGAGATCTGTGTTCGACAAAAATTTTTTGGTAGGCAAAAGTACATGCTGAATACGATCCAATCAATCTTTTTGAACGTAACTCATGTTTTCGTGTCAATATACAGACCTTTTCAAAAACTTGGGGTATCAAAAATGTACTAGCAAAATTTCTATGGGATGTAGAATTTATTACGAGTGGTGCTAAAAATATTACATTTAGTCAGATGAGAATTTCTCACTCCATGTATCACCATTTTCACAGCCGGTATCAAAAATCTCATATAAGTTTTACAATCATGTAAAGTGCATGGAGGCATTGGATCTGGCCAATATGGTAAGCCTGCTTCTGCAGGGGTGATTCCCTTTTCACTTTCTTTAGCTTCGGTTGTTTGTGATAATTCTTGAATTGAAGCTACGGATGTAGAAGTTAAATCGCTTTCTGGTTTTTCACCAGCTTCTTCAGGTTTGCTAGTAGACTCGGTTTTAGATTTAGACGAATCGGCTTCTTCTTTCGTATTGGCAGGCTGACACTTTTCCATAATTGCTGGAACATGATATTCGGCAAGGATTTCCATTTTTTGTACAAAGACGTCGATGATGTTGTAGAGGACATCATAGCTCTAAAATTATAGAATTATGATGTACATTGTGGAACTCCAGTCTCCATAGCGGCAAATCAACAAATGCTCCCATAACAATTTCCCCAGACAACCAAAAAGAAAATTTCCCAAAAGTTGGGGGCAATTGTTCAGGTAACCGCTGGGCCACTGCAGAGCAATTTTCCCCAGTAGGACAAATGACCCCTCCCCCCATGGAAATTGACCCCGAGGTAATTGACCAATGTGTTCACTGGAAGCAATTGTTCTATAGGGGCAGTTGTCTGGGGCAATTGTTGATTCGCCCTCAATAGCTATTTTATAAGATTTTAGTAGCATAGTATTTTTGGATTACCGGTGAATTATTTTGTTTCTCCAAATTAATAAGACAATCCACCAAATTCATCATTAGTTTCCCAAAAATTGACTGAATTTGAGGCGGGATAATGGGATCATGAAATGTTCGTGCTGATATGAAGAAAACGTGGACCAAAAGTTTGTAAGGCATGGTATTTCTGATATGGTGTAAAAGGTCAGCAAGAATGGTGTAAACTTGAGGTCTAAATTTAAAAAGTCAAATAAATAATGTTATTTGTCAAATTGTTATTGTTCTCCTCCTCATTTTTTACCCCTGGTAGATAGGTCGGCAATTTTATAACTTAAAGGACCAGTCCAGTAATTTACAACCACATGAAAAAATAATATATTTGAAAAGATCATGAAAAATGGAGCATTTTTTGTTTTTACGGCATGTTCTGAATCGTTGTAGTTTTCGAGATAATTGCGTTTGAAATTTTGAATTTGTTACAAGCGCTTCGTTGTAATACACAATTCAAAAAATTTTGTGTATTACAACGAAGAGCTTGTAACAAATTCAAAATTTCAAACGCAATTATCTGGAAAACTACAACGATTCAGAACATGCCGNAATGATATATTCGGAAAGATCATGAAAAATGGAGCATTTTTTGTTTTTACGGCATGTTCTGAATCGTTGTAGTTTTCCAGATAATTGCGTTTGAATTTGTGTACAAGTTCTTCGTTGTAATACACAATTCAAAAAAGTTTGTGTATTACAACGAAGAGCTTGTAACAAATTCAAAAGCAATTATCTCGAAAACTACAACGATTCAGAATATGCCGTAAAAACAAAAAATGCTCCATTTTTCATGATCTTTCTGAATATATCATTTTTCCAAATGATTGTAAATTACTAATCCTTTAAGTTGTTGAAAGTGAAAGAGATTAATCTTTTTTGGGCATATAGCTAGGGTGGCGCGCCGACACTTGCGGACAACTTTTGCAGATCCGACATTTGTGGATTGTATCGGGCTTTTTTCAGTAATCCACAAATGTCGGTCGCAAAAGTTCGTCTCCAAGTGTCGGCGTGCCGATAGGGTTAAAAATAAAAATCAATGATAACCTTAAATTATCTTGTGATGTAAACCCAGGACCAAGCAAAAGCGTTTCATTTGTTAATCTCGGCACAACAGAAATAAACTTTGTTCGCAATTCACTTTGAAGTATGTACTTAATCGCCATTAACAATTCTCTTCTCTGAAGCACCGCATCAGGATGAAAGTTATCAAATAAAGAAATTATCCCACTAATAATGCGGTCTTCATATTCCATCACAATTGTAGAGAACTAAAAAAAGTTTTAACAGATTTAAATTTTTTTATATACTTGAGGTGCTCGTCCCATGTACGCAATAAAAGTCACTGTTCGAACTTGTGAATTATGAAACTCATCGGCTAATTCACGATGATATGACTCGACATCTTTTTGATCTTGTGGTACCACCAAGTTAATATAGCGGACAAAAATTTCTACTGCTTCACGTAGCTCATTTGCAAGTTGTGCTTTATGGAGTTGAAATAGCATTAAGAAGAATAGTGGAATTTCAGCTAGGACTTTTACACTTTGTGTTGCTCTTGGTATCACACAATACTAAAAGGCAAAATTTATTTTAAATTGAGGTAGGGAAAATGCCAAGGGCCAATTGCGCACCTCGAAAAATGGCAAGTACGTTCAAAATTGCATAAATTTTTTATTCTAGCATATTGGTGTTATGAGTTACAACTGTCGGGCTTGAAAATAAATTTTAATTTTAAAATGATGTTTTTCTTCCTTCAAATAACACCAATATGCTAGAATTATAAAAATTTATGAAAAAAATTTTGACAGTTGCAACCCCAAAATTTGACAGTTGTTGAACAGGTCAAGAGTAGAGTAATAACAATTCTATATTGCAATCGTTTTCGTTACAAAAATTTTAAGGGGTACATGTCTACTAAAGCATTTTTACCTCAAAAACACGACTCCCATCAATAGCTTGAGTATTGTCAACACGAATAGTTGAATTGAAATAACATGTTTGAAGGTGCTAAATTAAACATTCATCTTCTTATATAAAACGTGTAATGTTTGTGCGTACGGACTAACTTTTTGAAGGTTAAATTTAAACCCGGGGGTTTTCGAGTATGGGAAACACGAATCTGAAAGAAATTTCCAATTTTTCCCTTTTTGATTAAAATTTACTTTAGAATGATTATTTTGCAAAATTCCTACTGGAAACCCTGCAAAGCTCGGAAGCGCGCCCGAGCGCAGTAGGCGCTCGATATCCAGTTTCTAAATTTAAATTATCCTAAACAAACTCACCGCTTCAATAATGGCGTCTTCAATCGATCGACTAGAAGTGCTAGTACATCTCCTTTCGAAAACTCTAGTATTTTCGATTCTATCAGACATATCGCGAAAAAAGAGCTTCCATTGCGAAATAAACTGTGACAATTCGCTGCAATATGGCAATCGAAAAGATCTTAGCTGGTCAGTAAGAATTTTTAAGATCATTATGGCATTTTCTTCATTTTCTAGCTGAACAACTCGTAGTAAGAGTAACTGCATGCTTTTTGCATATTGTTTGACAATTTCATTTGGGTTCATTCTGAGAATCAGTTCTAACATTAGTTTGCGGAGTTGCTAAATTGCCAAGGGTTACATAAATTGGCTCTAGGAACTTCCACAACGGGGTTCAAAACGACATGCGGAACTTCCACAACGAAACTTTCACAACGATTTTCACCGGAAAATCGACTGTTGTGGAAGTTCCTAGAGCCCATATAAAATAAATTTACTTGTGTATTATTTTCACTAATATATTGAGGTTGAGTTTCTTGAAACAGCTTGAGAAAAGCTCGTAAGAGATTATCAATCAATGTTGCATAAGAAGGGGTATTCCATAAGTCTTCGAAGCTATTATTGATTTCCTAAAATGATTTTAATTCTTTTTGTTGAAAATCCCTAACACTCCCTTTAGAGGTATAGTGGAGGGCATAGCATTTTTATTTTGGAGACTTTTGTTAATTTTCGATTGATCATTTCAATAAAATTATATACCTGTAATGCCTTTAGCTTCAAATCATCTCTCTGAGAAGAATCATTGATAGTTTTAATTAAAGTATCTAAGTGGCCTAAAATTGGTGGGCCTGGTGGATGCTGCTGTGTTGCTCCAACAACTTGTACTCCCGGAATAATTCTAGCAGGAGTCTGGAAATTTGTTGGCATCGGCTGATTTGGATTTGTATGAATCGTAACTCCTGGGTTTGAGATAGGCGCTGCCATTCTAAAAACGCAATTTAAAATATCTATAATTTAGATTTTTAAACAGAGCCTAAATAAAAAGATATCTAGGAAGTATATATTTTTATTGTAGTAATTCAAATTTCGCGGGAAATAAACGAGTCAAGTTGTATACGAGAAATAGCGTAATACAAGAGGAAACGTCAGAATATTTAAAAAAAGCAAAAGACATACATAGCAATGTAAACTATGCAGAACAATCAAACTTAAGAAAATAGTATTATATACGATTTAAAAAAAATAATAATAGATTTTTTTGCGTTTTATTTTTTTTAATTACAAAAAAATTATCTCATAAAATATGAAAATTTTGCAAACTTTTTAAATTTTAAAGGATCAGTCCGAGCGGGAAAAAGTTGCACCCCCTTTAATACTACTTATCAATAAACTTGTACATAATTTCCCAGAGTAACCCTCAAATGGGAAAAAGTTTATAAAAAAAGGTAAATTTTTTTTGGTCAAACCCTTGACATCGGTTTTTATATAAAATTTTCAACTTGGGGACTATTCTGGAACGCCCTGTAGATTTGTTTAAAAAGTTCTTTTGTAAAAATCAATAGTTTTTTTAAATTAAAAAACAATAAGCCTAGCTTTTTATTTAAGTTTTAGGCTAACTCAATTTCGAAAAAAGAAAATTCTATCTTCTTATATAAAAAGTGTAATATCTGTGTGCCTGTTCGGACTGACTTTTGACAGTTAGATTTAAACTTACGCACCCAAAACTAAAGTTATAGGGGATGATGAGAGATTAAGATTGACACAAAATGATCAAATTCAGAGACAAAAATTTTTTCACGTATTAAGTCATTTAAAAAAATAACCAGCTTTTACAGATTTCATCATTTTTTATTTCATCTAATCTTTATGAAAATCAACCTTCCGGGTATGGTGGTAATTTTATGCGAGGAATATCTATCACGCGCATTTTCAAATCATGAAAATTTTGTCTGGTCATGATTCAGGCAATTTTTTCCCAGAAGCACTCGAAAGACTTGGAAGCGCTCGGAAGCACTCTGAGATGCTCTGAAAGGCGACACCCAAACTGGAGAATCTCAGCTGACAAAATTTTATTACTTACAGAATCCTCAACTGACTGAACAAAAAACTCCTAGAATTCCTTACTGGCAAAATTTTATTACTGACAGAACACAAAACTTACAGAATCCCTTACTAGCAGAATTCTTTTGAAATTTATGATTTATGACAAAAATGATCAATATATGTCCCAAATTCTGACAGTTCTATTTGTTCTGTCAGTGAAAGAATCCTGCCAGTAAGGAATCCTGCGAGTTTTATGTTCTGTCAGCTGGGATTCTGCCAGTTTGGGTGTCGTCCTCTGAAGCACTCGGAAGTGAAGCTGATACCCGAGCGCCGAAGGCGCTCGGTCTCCAGTTTCTAAAATTTAATTTAGGAATTACAATGGATCATAATTACATGGGGTATGTCAACAGACCTATAATTAGAACTATTGTTAGGCCAACACTTATTCAACCAGCAAGAAAGTTTAATAACGATCAACCAAGAATAACGACCAATAATAAATTGATAAATATTGACCGTTTGTCACAGCGATCGCTAGTTCAACCGCGTGGCTCAAGTACTGTTGTTTCACAAAGAGGTAGACCTAGCTTGATACCAGCTTCTACTCAAAGTCGAATCTCTAATGTACCCAATGAAACAGAACTTCGGATAGTAAACATGGTCAAGGCAACAGAACATAATCAATTAAAATCGAAGAAAGGAATATTAAACTCATTTCCGATACCACCAGATCAACCAGTTACAAGTGGTGCGCCCATGAGATCTACAATTAAGCAAGCAGAAACTTCTAAATTGTCGGACGCAGAATCAAGATCCAAAGATAAAGTAGATAAATGTATGAAGCTTTTCCAAAGTACTATAAATATCGTTGAAACCTTCATTCAATCAGAAAATAATAAAGAAATGGTTCGAAATCTAATTAAGGTAAGTGATCTTTATTAAATTTTATTTAAGTTTATTCAATGTTTTATAGGATGTAATATTGAATCAAATTTGTCCAAAAACTTTTGCGCTTGAACTTGAAAAAATTAGTATTAATCTACCTATTATCGAACCTATTTTAAATGAAAATCTTCCAAGTTTGAAAAAAGCCATAGATGAGCGGGAAATTAATATGAATTGGCTAGAAACTATAACAATTGAGAAAGCACGCGAAACTACGATTGATAAACAAAGAGCAATAGATAAGATACAAGAGAGATGTACAACAAGTTCTTCAACTGTTGAAGAGCAGTATGATAGAATTTTCACGGAAACGCCTGTATATCGGTCAATCCATGAAGTATAATTTATATTAGATCTAGCAGAAGTAAGCCCCTGAAGTGAAAAATAAGATCGATTTTGATCTATATCAACGTAGGAAAAGTTTTATGTACTGGTTTTTGGGGATTCCCCCGTTTTATACGAAGAAAATTTTGAAAAATTTTTATACGGTTATAGCCTCGGTATAGTCACAAACCTCCTAGGGGTGTCACTATATGGTATACTCCAATCTTTTCAAAAATCGGCCTAAAAGGTAGAAAAAGCATTTTTACATCGATTCCCATTGATTTCACTGCGTTCATATTTTCGTTGTAATACACAGATTTCCAAAATCGCCAACTTCAAACGTGATTATCTCGGCAATGATAACGATTCAGAGGTTGCCGTAAAAACAAAAAATGCTCCATTTTTCATGAACTTTCAGAATATCAACGAAAATAGCAAATTTTTCCGACTAGACTAGTCCTTTAACTTTTAACTCATTGAGATTCACGTGAATTAAAATTTTAGATTTACCCTGTTGATGAGCTCATCCATTTGAAGTATATATATGAAGAAGAGAAGAAGAAAAATGATCTCATAGAAAAGAAATTTCTAAAAGATATCACTGACATCCCAAAAAGCCTTGAATACTATCGAACTAAGTGTGATGAAGAAGAACAAAAAACTCTAGAAATCAACATGTACCTCAAAACATTAGAAACACCCCAAGAAGTTAAAATCGAAGAAAATGAGACACAGAATAATTCTTTTAATGTAAGAGGTTTAAAAAATAGTCATCTTTAGTAGCAATTTTAGTATGAAAATTTAATTGAAGAAATGATTTTTTGGAAGAACAAATACGAGGAAAAGGTTATATCAAATCAAGAATTAGAAAGAAAATTTTTGAGAGAAGTTACATATATTCCAATGTTGATATCTTATTATACCAAAAATTGTGAGCGCGAAGAATATCGGAAATCTGTGTTGTTCGATGATAATGAGGCTATGGGAGTACTTAATGAGGTTTTATTAATTGGAATATTTTTATATCTCTTCTTTTTAGAAAGATTCCTCAAGCCATATTTTCCCTCAAAAGCGTACACATTCAGAAATTTCTTTAGAAGAAAATGGAAATAAATTTATCAGATTAGATTAATTTAAAGGGGGAACCATTTACCGTAAAACTTCTAATAGAACTTAAATATGTCTCTTTTTCGTCCAAATTTCATATTACATACTCAGTTTGCCTAGTGTCGCGGCAACCCCAAAAAGTTCGAACTTTCGAGACATCGCCTCTTAAAAACTTTTTTTCATAAAAAATGATTTTGGTATATAAATGGTTTCCCTTTAAACAATGTTTATTTTTGATCTATTTTATAGATAAGACAATTATTTTCAATAAAAGATTTATTTATTACTTTGAGTTTTATGCCCAAGCATCATTTTACTTGGAAGTAATTTTGATCGGCAAATCTTTTTCCGGAGTTGTTTCATTGCTATAAGTTTTGTGAAGCTGTTTTTCTTGTGGTTTATCTACTCTCTTCTTTCGAAATAGAAGCGTTTGTATCTAAAGATATAATTTCAAAATTTTTTGCATTAGTACAGTGCCAGGCAAAAAGGCAGAATATTGGGATTTCTACATGAATTTGAGACCAACATCTTTGTTTTCTAAAAACGACGCCTCGATTTCTCGCATAAAATTGGGGGTAATTTTATACGGGCACCGATTGTGCGCATTCCCGAAATATGAAAATTCTTCCCTGATTCAAGGAAAAAATTGGGTTTTTGAAGCGAAAATGGTCATTTTACGCTTCAGGGAAGCGTTTTTGCGCTTTAGGAATGCGCGCAATTGATTTCCCGCATAAAATTAGCCTAGAGGAGTGTTTAAAAAAATTTCGGGTCCCAAATTCATTTCAAAATCTCAATATTCACTTCTTCGCCTCACCCTGTAAAAATATTGTCAATAGAGAAGAAAAACTATACCTTAGCAAAAGGCATTTCAAATGTAGCACTCCAATAAACGGAAAACAGAAAGCTGAAGAAAATTGCCGGAACAGTAAAAGTTGCAAACTAAAATTTTTACTAAACTATATATTTTACTATTTTTATTTACCATATATAGAAAGCCAGAAAATATTAAAGGCGATTTACGGAACCCCATTATAATAGTCAATACATTAACATGAGTAAGATAGACGCAATAAGATAATCGACTAAGTGGGACCCAAATTTTCCAAGACATAAATTGGTTTATAGGACCTAAGTTTTTAATTTTTTTAATTAAAATATAAATCACCTCCATAACCATAATAACACGAAATTATGATCCATGATAAACCTAGACCCCAAGCAGGCTTGCTCAGGGATGAATATAAAGCTCTTTGTAAAAGTGTCATTTTCCCATGGTTGTAATAATTTTTTAAGCTTAATGCGACAGTAAGCATTAGAGATAAGGATAAAATCCAGAGAATAATATTTATAAGCTAAAATTTAAATTATTTCTATCCTTAAAAACTAACTTTGTCAACAAATTTGATTTTTGATTTTGACGACAACTTTAATTCTGGGGTATATTGAAGGAAATATCCAACTAAGAGTCCCATTATATAAATTTGACATCTTATCCAAGGTGAATTATACATTAACAGATCGTATTGGCTAAAAAATAATAAACATTATAAAAGTCCAGTCCAGGGGGCGAAAAAATGAGTGATAGCACTCAAAATTCACCCACCCATCACTCACTGAGTGATGATGGGTGATAGTGGGTGATTCACCCAGTGGGTTATAGGTGGGTGAATTTTCTCAGGAAACCCGAGAAAATTATATTTTCTCGGGTTTCCTGAGCTTTTTAGTGCAATTGAGTGATTTTGAGTGCGATAACCCAAAATCACCCACTGGGTGAATCACCCACTATCACCCATCATCATCCAATGGATGATGGGTGACTTGGGTGATGCCACCCTGGGTGATGGTGGATGATAGCACCTTTTAGCTCCCTGGTCTAATCTTTTGCTAAGGAAGGATAAATATTTGCAAAATTAGACACCCTATCATACTTAAACTTATTTTTAATGTTTTAAATAACCATATCTTTTTTGCCCCCATGTTTTTTTCTTACTCGGCATATTGCAATTTTGGATCTGCATTTCCAGGAATAGATGGATCGTTTGGTCCATAATGATTTTTATATACTGTAGCAATATTCGCTGCTGTCGAACCAAAAAATAATATGCTAGCTACTATAAAACCAAGAAATGGTTTTATAGCTAGTGGGATTAACAATATTGGTGTAAAAATAAACTAAAATTTTTATAAAATTCAATAAGTTAGTACTGGGAGGCCGAGCGCTAACGCGCTCGGAGGGCAGAGAATAGGTAAGATTCTTCCCTCCGAGCGATTTCACACTCATCTATTCTCCTTCCGAACGCTTTCCTCACTCACTTCACACTTTTTTTAAATCGATTTTTTCCGTTTGTTTCCAAGAGGTAAAAAGTGAAAATTTTTTGTCCGATTTCGATTATTTTGGTGTTAATCGTCTTCTCTCATCGTCCTCTACAACTTTTGCAATGGCACTCGGGGTTTAAATCAAACGTTCCCGAGATCGTCTGGACACACTCACATCCTCACAAACATTACACGTTTAAGTAGTAAGATTACCATTTGCATATCAGTCGCTAAGTACCAAGTAACACCCATACACTAAAAGATATTTTAGCAAAGAATTTTTTGTTTCGTTTACCGCGTCAGATTCTTTATAATAAAGAAAATTATTTAGATACAAAAGATGAGTCCACCAATATTTGCAGTCTTCTAAAGGTTTATTTCCAGAAAGCATATAAATTGGCATATTTTTAATAAATACAGAGTAGAATACAAAAACGTTGAAAGCCAAGAACAAAAAATATGGAGGAGAAATTCTAAAATACTAATTAATTAGTATCGACAACTTCTGAAAATGGTCCATAGAAGAGCTGTAGGATGTTTCGGCGGAAATGGTTGTGAAAGTTAATTTCGATACGGACATTTAGAAAAGTTATATTCGAATTGTCCGTTTCTTGCGAAATGTCTGTTTCGAAAAAATCTTTCGAAATGACCGTTTCGAAACTTTCCGTCGAAAATAACCTTTCGAAATTTTGTGCCGAAACATCCTACAGCCCATAGAAGTGGGTAGAATTTTTCAATAAAACGAACATAATAAAGTATGAATCTTTATATTCTAAAAATTGGGCCCTTTGGATTTATAATAATTCACCTCAAGATCCTATGCACATAAAACATTATCCATGCCTTAACTGACATTACAGAATGTTTATTCTTTTTGTATTCCTTAAACCATAAGAATGCCAATAACACTCCTGAAATGAAAAAGAAACTATCCACCGCAAAATAAGCATTGGCGAGAATTTGTGAAGTTACGTCCTTCAATAATGGATAAAAGTCAGCAGAATTGTCTTCAAGTTATTATTTATTAATTTTTTGAATTGTAAATAAACCTACTAAAATAAGTCAATGAAAACCCAGTAGAATGGCCCAACACAACCCAGTAATACGATTTTTTAGACTACGTTACATATCCGAGCTAAACAGGTCAAAAGCCAGGAGGAAATTGCCACTTTTAAAGATGAATATTTTTGGTTATTGCAAAACTTTGGAATAGGTTATACGCCATATCTTAAATAAATAGATATAAGATTTAAACAAATGAAAAATTTAACGCATCCCCTCGGGGCTGCGTACCATCTGGTCTTTATACCGGTGTTGTATCACACCTACCAGCGGTTTAGGAACTTAAATTTTCTAGAAAATTTTTTTCGTTAAAATTTAAGCGCCATAAATTTTGTCTAACAAGGGAAGGTTATCAATTGATGGTGCGACTTTTAAAACCTTTAGAAACAATTGAAATATTTTTTAGGATATACCACACGGTCGTATTTTTATAATATTTATAACTAAAACTTTTTCCATAATTATACATTTAAAAAATGAACAGATTGATTTTTGAAATGTGAAAAAGGTTAAATTTTATAAAAATTCTACCGTTTTGTACCTAAAATTTCAAGTGTTTAATAAATTTGTATAAAAACCGAACGGTCTTTTTCTTCATACTGTCGTTTTTAATGTATAATTACTTTTTGGCAGCCAATTTTGAGGCACGAAATAATCGATGAGTGAACCAATCAATCCAAGAATTGTTAGAGCACATATGATAACGCTAAAATTAAAAACAAATATATACGGTACCGAGATATAGAATATTCTTAACACTTAGAGGACCAACTGTGACATTTTGCCACTATACTATTTTCATTTATGCTGATTACGAAACTGTTAAAATAAAAAATTTTACTTCACAAAATTTCGAGCTTGTGGCCTTTAAACTTAGGGACCTGTGGAAACTTGAATGTATTTAGTAAAATGAGCATATCTCAACAACCCTAAAAGATTAAGGAATGGTTTTGGTGTCGTTGGAATGGCGAGTCTACGGGCTGCTAAAACCATTCGTCAATCTTTTAGGGCTTCTGAGATATGCCCATTTTACTATCAACATCCAAGTTTTCACACATCCCGAAGTTCAAAGGCCACTAGCTCAAAGTAAAATTTTTATATTATCATATTCGTAATCAGCATAGCTGGAAATAGTATAAAGGCGAAATGTCACAGTCAGTCCTCTAAGTGTTAAAGAACTAACATCCTTTCGGATGTAATACAAGAATGAAGAGAAATGATCCAAACGACTCGTATAATTTATAATTTCGACCCTATATACGTCATGGGAGGTGTACATAATGTCGAAATTTTTTTTACGAAATGGTAATAGCCTCCAACACACATGTACAACGGGGCTTTTAGGGTCTTCGAACGAAGACCCGGGGTCATGCATAGCGCAAGGGGTTGAGAAGAGGGGGTCGTGCATGATGCGCGGCCATGAACGACACATTTCGCGAAGCGCGACTTTTTTTAGTCGTGCAATCGGATCGGATCTTCGAAGACCCAATTGTACACGTGTGGCCTCCAAAAGACTCTTCCCTAGGGCAGTTTTTGTACTTTAAAAAATTGCGACCCCAGCCCTATAAAGGGGCGCGTCCGGGCCAAGTCTGCCAACCTGGAACTTGTTCTATAAGTTTTTTTTTCAAATTTACTTACACAACAATCCAACTTTTATATGTCATCGGCTGCTTTTGATTGTCTAAAATATCTACAGAGCATGCAGATGAATAATTTTGAAATGGAGCATTAACTAAATTATTTTTCAAATATAATAATAAACTTATACCATACCTTGTCTTGCGAGTGACATCAAATCTTCATTATTCGCACAAGATTTTGGCGTACACACATCAATAGCCCCTAAAATAACTGTACTTTCAGCTGTTGCATCAGAATAGCAATTCTCGGACTTTGAGCCATCTTCGAAGAAGGCATTGAAGAAAACTCTAGATAAAAATTTAAAAAATAATTTTAATCTATGATTTTACCTGCTATAACTACCCTGAAAATCTCTATCAGGTAAATTAAAGTTAATTTGAGAACATTCTGGTTCATATCCCCAAATCCTAAACGCGCCTTTGAAAAGCCCAGGAGGAACTTTTCCATATGAATCAAGCACTAAAATATTGGTTAAAAATTTTTTCCTTTTAAGCTTACTAGGTACTACTGCCCCAAAAAGAAATTCTGTAGTTTCATTATTTCCTGTAAAAATATTCTTTACCGCTTCCAAGATTAATTGTAAATCTTCAGCACAATTTTTGCTAAGTGCAATATCAAGACTTGGATGTTTAAAAGACTTGAAAACATTGGTTAGGTATTCTTCATATAGAAGGGTGTTATTGTAGGACAACTGAAATGTTAATTTTTGAGGAGATAGCGAACATAGATTGCAAGAGAGTCGGAAAATTTTAAAGTCGTATGGGGGAGATTTCAAATAATTCTCATAAGTTCTTGCGAGGGGTCAAAAAGTTGCCGACTAGTTCTTGCCAATGCTCATTTAAAAACTTTTATCTTTTCAAAAATTAATTACTTTGGGATATTCCTTATTTGAATAAATTTTAAATATTTCATGCCAATTGATTAACGAAAAGGCATTTTGAATAAAAAGCAGAAAAATAAGTGTTCCAAAAAATCGTAACATCTTACTTGATCCGCTAAACAATGTGAATCTTAAAAATCTATCCTTTTTATATTGAACGTATCTCGTTTCTTTAATCTCCTCTCATTTTTAATACTTTTGTCCTAACCTTCCTTATCTTTCGTTAAGTCGATACTTTTTCATAGATCTTGAAGAAGGTCATGTGAATCACTGCTAAGAATTAAGAAGTTCAAACAATATACGAGTGAATAATGAACTGATTCAAAAACCTAAATATTATTCATCAAAATTTGTGGAATTATATTATGATCCGTTGAGCTAATCTTTTTGATTAGTAATTCTTCTATTTTGATTTGATTAGTAATTCTTTCTATTTTGATTGTAGGGTAGCACAAAAGTTCCATTTTAACATTTTTCATGAATTTGGATCCAAAAAATTTTTCCTTAAAAATGACTCTATTAGGGGTAACTCAATGCAGGGAATCGATTGCGCGCATTCCCGAAGCTTGAAAATGCTTCCTTGATCCTAATTCAAGAATTAGGATCAAGGAAGGTTTCTATTTGTGTTTGAAATGATAATTCTTTAATTTAAACAAAACATTTCAATACATCGACTCTGAATCAGGGTGAAGGAAGCATTTTTAATATTCGGAAATGAGCGCAATCGATTCCACGCATCGAATTACCCCTAATATGGTCATTTTAGGCAAAGATTTTTTGGGTCTAAAATTCATGAAAAATGGTAAAATGTAACTTTTTTTGTCACCCTGTACTTTTCCAAAACTCATAGAATGTGAAAGTTTATTGTTAAGTTCTATACCCATTTTGTTAAAATTGGATATCTTAAGGGCCATCTAGATAATACGTGATCTACTTTTGGGGGTTTTTGACCCTCCTTGTTATGGAAAGTCGCAAAAGTTTGTTGGACTGCCCGGTCTTGAACCTTCATTGTTGGTTTCTGCTTTCCGTTTTGGCCTAGACACTTATAGGGGGAGTCCAGTTTGCGACCACTTCTCGAAAAACATTTTTTTTCTAAAAAGGTCATTTTTAGGGGTAAAATCATGCGAGAAATCGATTGCGCGCAGCGCTGAAGCGTAAAAATGCTTCCNTTTTCTAAAAAGGTCATTTTTAGGGGTAAAATCATGCGAGAAATCGATTGCGCGCAGCGCTGAAGCGTAAAAATGCTTCCCTGACCCTGGTTCAGGGAGGGAATCGGTGTATTGAAGCGAAAATCAAACATTTTCGGATTTTTATGAGAAAACCGTTGATCCTTAGGTTTTTCTAGGCGGGAAAACGATTGCGCGCATTCCCGAACCGAGAAAACGCTTCCTTGACCCTGATTCAGGGAAGGGATCGGTGTGTTGAAGCGAAAATAATAAAATTGATACGTAAATAAATTGATTTTTGCTTCAAAACACCGATTCCTTCCCTGAATCAGGGTCAAGGAAGCGTCTTCACGGTTCGGGAGTGCGCGCAATCGATTTCCCACTTAGAAAAACCTAAGAATTGACGGTTTTCTCATAAAAATCCGAAAATGTTTGATTTTCGCTTCAATACACCGATCCCCTCCCTGAATCAGGGTCAGGGAAGCATTTTTACGCTTCGCGCAATCGATTTCTCGCATGATTTTACCCCTAAAAATGACCTTTTTGAAAAACATTTTTTTTGAGAAGTGGTCGCAAACTGGACTCCCCCTTTAACCTACTACTTTATTGCAGCCAACAAATGTTTGTCTTGTAAACTTAAAACTGTGCTCAAGCATTTGCTATACCCATCCCCTCCCATTTGATCACGTAATCTGGATGGCCCCTTAATAAATTTTTATGTGAATTTATGAACATGTTTTGTTTTCTCTCTTTAGGTTGAAATGAGGCATATTTGTTAACGCACAATAAATAATGTACTATTTATGTTGTTCAAATTTTTATACAAATATGAAATGCCGAAATGGTGAGAAAAACAATTTCCATAAAAGGAAACTACACAACTACAAAAATTGTGCTTCGATATTTTTTACTTACTTATAATTAGGAGTTTAAACATTTTCATCAGTTCATATTAAACAATTGTTTTTTAAACTTTATAATTTTATTAATAAAATGCCTACGGCTCAATTTAAATCTGTAATATTTGACATGGGTGGAGTGCTTATTCCTAGCCCAGTAGAAATATGGAAATGTAATTTTTCAAATTTTACATAATTTTTTCTATTGCACTTTTTTCTAGCTCAATCGGGAGAAAAAGGAAGAAAAATAGTAGAAACTTTATTTTCACAAGAATTTGTAGAGCATTTTCATGCTTTAGAAAGAGGAGAAACAAATTTAGAAGATTTCCATGCCATTTTCACTTATTTTTATAATAAACAGGTTCATTTTTAGTATAATTCTTTAACATTCCCTCATGTCGATCATTTCAGTTTAAATCAAGACAGTTTTTCACGCTGAACACGATGCTGCAAATTTTTTTGAAAAAACTCACTTTAGGGGGGGGGGGTCTAGAGCCCCATCTTTACAGGTACTTTTTAGAAAAATATCGTTTTAGTATATTGGGTCTAGCTTCTCGAATTGAGAGATGCTTGATTACTCGTTGAAAAGGTGAAAAAATAAAGTTTTTCAAAATTGCCCCAAAATGATCAGAAATTGCTCGTTATGGCCCAAAATGGTAAAATAATTCATTTTTGGACAAAAAAGTTGAGTTAACATAGGTTTTGGTGCTCTTGAAATGCTAAAAATATTACAAAATGACCATTTTTCAGTAATAAAATGTCCATAACTCAGTCAGATTGTTACCAAACAGCAAACCCAATATACCACAATTTTCCTGGGAATCTGAGCTACAATTTTCAGAGAAACTGTGCTTGACAAAAATCCCTGCAATATGGCCAATCTCTGTCAAAAACCCGATAAAAAATCTGAGTTTTTTCAAAGATTGTGGCATAACTTTTTACTGAAGCGAAAACTTTCTATGGAAGTCTATATAAAAGTTGTAACTCTGATTTCCACCTTTTCAATGAGTTTTCAACCATCTCTCAATTCAATTCCTACGAAGATTTATGCTCATTACTTCAAAAAGTTCTTTTTCTAAAAAGGTACCCGTAAAAATGGGGATCTAAACCCAACTAAAGTGAGTTTTTTTCAAAGCATTTTTGCAGCATCGTGTTCAGCGTGAAAAACTGTCTTGATTTAAGATGAAATGATCGACGGGGGAGTGTTAATATTAGCTTTTAGCATGGAGAAAACAATACAAAAATCCTCCAAATTTTTGTGGATCAAATGCGTCCCGGCAGTCCAGCAATGACTATGAACCCTTTATGGATTCCTGTTTTACAAAACCTCAGAGCAAAAGGAATCAAAGTTGGAGTTTTAACCAATAACTTTTGGATTGATAGAGCCAAAACAAGAGATACAAATCCATTGGACAAAAAGTATTTTGATGAAATTTTTGAATCATGTAGGCTTGGAATGCGCAAGCCTGATCCGAAGATATTTCATTTCGTTTTGGAAAAATTGAAGGTTTGAAATTGTTTCATTATTTAGATCGTTACGGAGACGAAAGAACCGAAGTTTCTTCGTCCCAGTTCCCCCAAACCTAGGGATGCATAATGGTTTTTTACAAAAGGTGGCAAAATTTTGTAAAAAAGGTGGCATTTAGGTATCTTTGGGTGGCATTTAAGCTATTTAAATTTTATTTAAAAAATTATGCCACTTTTCTGAGCAGTTCAACTTGTTAAATCGATTTTCGCCTTTTTCTTTTATTTTCTCGATAGCTTCGTTGACTTCTTGTATCTTAATTTTATATTTGTGTTCAACGGCGCAAAGTGAATTTTGGTTTGGGGTGAGGAAGTCCCCAAAAATTTACCTTGGTCCCCCTTGTGTTTTTTTTCAAATTTTTTCCAAATTTTTGGGCAAAAACGTAAGGTTTTTTCGATTTTTTCAACAAAATTTATAAAAAGATCTTAGTCTCCCCTTATGGTTTTTCGCGCTGGAGGCGCGAAAATTTTTTATTGAAATCCTCGAATGAAGTCAAAAAACCAGCGCCACAGGCGAAAATTTTTTTGCAAAATGCTTGTTTCTAAGCTGAAAATGCTCAGAAAATCACGATTTTTTGTATGAAAAATATTAAATTTGGCACTTTTTTTGTTGAAAAAGGGGAAATTTACAAATTGATTATAATTTTTAAGTAAAGTTAAAAAATTAGAACCGCAAGCAGTGGCGTAGCCAGCCTTCAAGAATGGGAAGGAACCTTTTCAAACAAATTTGTTTATTTTGGTTCCCCATTATGTTTATTTTCGAAAATTTTTCAAAAACTTGGGAAAAACATAAGTGGAAGGGGCAATTTTTCGAGTTTTTAAAAAAATTTTCAAAATCATCTTATTTTCCCTTTTTTCGCGAAAATTTTTTGTTGAAAACACCCATTTTTAATTTGAAAACGCTTATTAATTTTCGATTTTTGACAAAAATTTTGATGAAATCTTTGAGTTAAAGCAAAAACCAGCGCCGCAGGCGAAAATTAAAAAAATGCTTATTTATATGCTGAAAATAATCAGAAAATGACTAATTTTTGGTTTAAAAAATGTCAAATTTTGGTTTAAAAAATGTCAATTTGGGGATTTTTTCAAAAATTACAAAAAAGGTGGCAAAATTTTCGAAAAGGTGGCAAGGTGGCATTAGATTAAAAAAGGTGGCGTTTGCCAACAATTGGTGGCATTTATGCAACCCTATGGATATCATTACTGTGGCAGAAATGGTTTTAATCATAATATCAGTCATGATCACTTCTGGATTTATTTTTATGCTAACTTCTTCTGGTTTGCTTCATATTCATTTTAAGCTCTTAGTTCGATGGACTTATTTATTTTTTGTATTATCTATGATAAGTAGACTTGTTCTAATTATTGCAATTTTATTTAATATGGAAAATTCTGGTATGTAACTGAACATATGACTATATCGATATCTATGCCTATATTTATATACAGTTAAGGTTTTATGTGTATCAGTGCGACTTCAGGTTTCATCTTCGGAAGATGTTAGATAAGTGCTTTGATAAGTTTGGTAACTTTGAATTGATAATGAGTTCAGGCGGTTGCACCTGAGTATTATCCAAATAACAGAGTGTCCTCTAGCGTAATTTAGTCTCAATAAATAAACGCGTAAACCATAAAAGGTTAAGCAAAGATCAAGAAGCTTGAGCTGAAAGCTAGGAGTCGACCATCTAGGACGTCTGAGCGAAGCGTAAATGAGAGACTTGACGCTTTTCTTGGATCTTTGGTCGACTGATTTCGCTTTTGTGTAATCGGATCGTCTCTTATCATCTTGACGAATCGCCGCTGGTTTTTAGGCTCTATTGGTCATAGGCTCCACTACTTTGCTTTTTGTGTTTGATGGGATTCTGATTGCCTGACATGGCTTAGATAGAGCACTATTGCTTGCTGGATCTGCTCTGCATCTTCTGTTCAGTCGTCATTCGCTAGCGAGCATTGATTGTTTTGTATTTACCGCGGGAACTTGTGACACTTCGCATGGCAAAGTCGCCGTGAAAACGTAAAGTCTTAGAACATAACAATAAATATGCAAATTAAACAATTAAGTACCCATTAACAATCTCAATAATACCTATGCCCAAGGATGCCAAGAATATTTTTTCAGAATCAGCAGATCTGATTTCAAAAATCATATTTTAAGAGGAAAAATCAGCAAAATGCTAATTTTCCATTATATTTCTTATAAATTTGACAAAATTTCGCATTTCAAAAATCAGATTTTGCCAGATTTGACATCTCAAAATCAGCACTTTTCTGAAAAACGAGCTGACTTGGCACCCCTCCCTATGCCTATACCTACACCTATTTAGACGTCGAAGGATTATACTTGTTATATGGTCCTACAATCATGACAAAAGTGGGAACTTTTGGTTTCGTCCAAATATTCCGCTATCTAACCGGTATTATAGCTGCTTTAATTTTCTTTTCTATGTATTTTGAAAGATCTTTGGCTACAATTAACTACAAAACCTATGAAAACTATAAAAACCCACTTTTAGTGTTAGTGGTTATCATAGGTATAACCATATATGCTTGTATATTTTTGATATTAATGGTTTCAGGTAAATAAGAAAGCAATCTTTTTCTGTTATCTCGAAAATTTTAGGATTAGTATCAAATTTATTATATTTTGCTATACCTAGTTTAAGTGTTGGCGCAATTTTATTTATTGTAGGCAAAAACTTTTTCATGAATTTTTATGAATAATTTCGTTTTAGATGCTAAAATGTTCTTTCTTTTATTGTATTGCTAAATATAAACAATCGTTGAAATATCATTACGTGTTTTCATTGAGTGAAAAGTTTCAATTTCAAGAAAATATTCATTCTATCAGCTTTTTGTTGAAAACCAGTTTGGTTGGGATGTTTAATGTTTTTGTTATAGTGATAATAAGTATACATTTAAAATAAAACATTATTTTTTTGCAACTTCAGACTTTCATATTAGCCGAATATATGCCAGATCCCATAATAAAGCGTATCTGTTTTACGGTGTTTAATTATACTATAGCTTCATTTATGACGGCTATGGCGTTTATTGTAGTGTTTACTACAGAAATTTGGAGACAATTATTTTTTAAGTATGTATTTGTTCGATTTTATGGGATCGAAGCGATCCGCCCATTCACCCCTCCACCACTCCATTCTAGGGTTGGCGCCGATCTGGCAAGTTAAAGGACGTTGAGAGAATTCTTTTGGCCATAACTTTTTATAGAAACATTATTTTTATTGCCATCTTTTACAAAAATAGTCAGAATTTTATGGAGAATATTTTTGCCAAAAACTATCTTGTTTTTCCGCCGGCATCCCTGCGTGGTAGCTGTCATTAAACGGAGATGTCATAAAACGGAGGTTTGACTGTAATAGCTAATGGAAAAACAATAAAATTTAAAGGTGCAAAAACGTTTTTTGTGTTAAATATTAAATAGTTTAAGAATAAATGTACGGCTTAAAATTCCTTATAAATAGTTAAGGATTTATTCATACAGCTTTATTAGGTCGTTAGCTTGAAATGACACTTAGCTATCTCAAAAAAAAGAATTTGTTTGCTTTAAAAAATTCTTAAACCATTAAAACAGTCAATTTTAAGAAGGCAACTTCTTTTGCACCCTTACAGTGCGATCAAACCGCTTCTTTACTTTAGTAAAATTGGAATATCTCGAAAAGGACAACGAATTTTTCGATGCGGTTGGGGTGCGGTTGTTTTTAAATGATAGAAGAGAGTATTCTGCATTTTTGGATATATAAGCCATAAAAATCCGAAAGCTCTACGTATAAAAATTTTCACGTGCAACATTTCAAAGTAGGAAAACATGACCTTAGAAATTTTTTTATAAAAATTTTCTTAGTATTCTTAAAGTTCAATGGCTACTCTATCACATGCAAAAAACCGTATAAAAAAATAATTTATGGTTTTTGAGAAAATCGAATTTCAATTTCAAAAGGCAAAAACATTTTGACGGAGGTGGAATCGAACTCTAGACTATAAGTATAAATGGCCAACACAATACCAATAGACCATAATCACAATTTTATTATGGTTGCTTATAAACTTCCATATTTTTAATAAAAAATTGCATATTTTTTACCAAAAATTGAAGTTCGACTTTCTCAAAAACCATAAATTATTTTTTTATACGATTTTTTGCATGTGATAGAGCAGCCGTTGAACTTTAAGAATACGAAGGAAATTTTTATAAAAAAATTTCTAACATTATGTTTTTCTACTTTGAAATGTTGCATGTAAAAATTATTATACGTAGAGCTTTCGGATTTTTATGGCTTATATACCCGAAAATGCAGAATACTCTCTTCTATCATTTAAAAAAACCGCATCGAAAAATTCGTTGTCCTTTTCGAGATATTCCAATTTTGCTAAAGTAAAGGAGCGGTTTGATTGCTCTGTACATCATTTAAAAAGTGTAAAAAATTAAAAATAAATTAGCAGCATAGCCGGTTCAACAATCTTCCTGAATCGAAAAATTGTGAAATTTTGGTCGAAAAATGAGGGAACATCAAAAGTTTTAGCCCTTTCTATTATTTTTCTGGCTACAAACAATATAAAAATCTATATACAGGGTGAGTAAAAAACCGCACTTTTTATGAATCTCATTCAAAATTGTCGTGTTTGCTCCTTCTTTTTCAATTTACGTTGGGCAAGTTCCACAGGTTGCAGGGCAATCTGATGCAATTTGTGGATCATTACAAGATTGAACCAAGCTGGCACAAGTAGTGTTATTATCTTGGCATGGTTGGCATGAGACTGGGTAAGTCGTCGGGTCCGTAGTCGAATCCACATAGCGGTACTTAACTTCAAGATTGAACATGTTCTTCATGGTATAGATTTGCAAGATTGCCAAATTATTATCCGATGTAAATGGGATGATATTTGTTGTGTTGGAGACGAGAACAGGGTTATCTCCACAGAATCTAGAAAGTACCAAATTTTCAATTTTTTAAAGTGACTTACATAAAGCCAGTACGGTTATATTCACCACTTCTAATTTTGACTTCAACACCTTGGAATTTGCATCCATATGTTTTAGTAAAAGGCATTCCGGGAGTAGAACCGGCTTTGGTGAAAATAAGCTGGACTTGTTTCCCAGCTGGGGCTTGGATGATGAACCAAGATTTTTGGTTGTAAACATTGGTGATATTATCATCATTCCCCAGGCATGTTTTGAGGGTTTGACAGGAGTCCGATGCAGTGGCCTAAAAAATAATTTTGGGAAATTTTTTTGATTACCTGAAGTGTGGCACCACCATTTTCAGTCCCAGGATCTCTGTCCGAACAAGTAGTACCGCCATAACCACCAGTACATATGCAAGTGGCGCATCCGTTAGGGTTTGGATAGCCTCCATTTGCACAAGTGACTGTTGCATTTTGGCACATGCCTAAATATGTAAATTCTTAACTTTTGTTATTTTAAGCTTATGTGACGAAATAGTTGTGCATTACTACGAGGTCAGAATTAGGAGTGGTTACTCCAAGGGTTCCATTGTTCGGTGGTACTGGGCTTGTCTCAAGCGCCCCTCAAGGCTGGTTCAAACCCCGCTCGAGGCCAAAAGATTTTGCCTAGTAGTAACGTCTCTTCGTGGCTCTCTATAATGCTCGGCATTACAAAATAAAATTACTTTGAAGTTTTCAAAGTCGATTTTCTTCGCCTTAACAAAATGTTAGAAATTTAAATTTTGTATGAAAATACAGAGCTTTAGTCCCTCTAACATATGCAAAAAACCGTATATAAAAATCATTTAACAGTGGTGAGATATTTGACTTTGAAGTTGATAGTCAAAAAACAAAATGACGCACCCGGAAATCGAACCCTCACCTTCTGGCTGCTAGCCGAAAGCGCTAACCACCACACCATGTGGCGATGGTGTAGTGTAAGGTGAGGAAAATCGACCACATGGTGTAGTGGTTAGTGCGCTAGATTAGCAGCCAGAAGGTCGAGGGTTCGATTCTCGAGTGCGTCATTTTGTTTTTGCCTATTTGTTGACTATCAACTTCAAAGTCAAATATCTCGCCACTGTTAAATAATTTTTATATACGGTTTTTTGCATGTGTTAGAGGGACTAAAGCTCTGTATTTTCATACAAAAATTAAATTTCTAACATTTTGTTAAGGTGAAGAAAATCGACTTTGAAAACTTTAATCTCCGTTTAACACATTTAACACCTAGCATCATGTAGCCCTGGTGAGTGCAGTTGTGCTCATGTCTGCGACAGCTGTCTAAGCTGCCGCTAGGTCTCTCAAAGAGAGCCTCTTTATGCAATTGTTAATCTATTAGTATGTGTGCCAAATAAATAGTTTCTTAGGCAATTCTCTCTCACAATCAAGGCTCACACACATACAGTAATCCCTAGGGTACCCACAACTCCACAATACCGGAGTCCTACCGTGACAATCATACTTACATTGATAATGATTATTGATGAGAACAATGTCTCCAAACTGCGGCCCAAGATTGGTGCCCATAGTGCTATCATATAAAGTATCTTTTGCTGTCATGCCAGGAACTAAAAATTGTTTTTCCTAATTAGTCAAATTTTTAATATTTCCTACATCCATAATGCATATTACTGCCATAGTCATACATAGTGCCATAGTTGGAGCTGCCATTAGCGGTCAACCTTATAAATTGGCTGTTGCTCGCTAATGCATCAGTTAAAGACACATAGTCATCTCTGTCGTACCGGGACTGGTGATGCTTGACACCAAAGACGTGGAATATTTCATGCGCGATGGGCGCGAACTAAAAACTTGCTTAAAAGATTTTTTGCCTAGATCATACTTGTTCTCTACAAAACCATTCGCCGAAATTCACCGGATGTAGTCCCGCTCCTTGGCATATTGTACAGTTAGTTTGGTTGCTTGGTGCAGCATACCAGTCATTGCCTTGAAAGCCAGCGAAAGTGTAGCAAGCAGAAGTGGCATTTCGGAATTGTATCCTGGGGATTGCGGTTGAACTCTCTTGGAATGTAAGGCAGGTTTTATTGGCATAGAAATTAAATGTCTCACGGATCACTTGTCTGGTCAAATCAGCTAAAATAGCATTTTCCATTTTTTACATGAAGATGTGATCAAATTTGGGTTACTTTTTGACCCCTTGGCCCTCATCCAAAAAGGAAGTCTTGGCACTGGAAAAATATAAGGGAGTCAAAGGAAAAATTTTCAAATTTTTCAGGAACGGGGGGCGGTCGCTACGCCATTGTCGATGGATAAAAAGCATTAAATCTCAAACTCCATGGGTTTGTACTCTAACTGAAGCTCGTGAATATCTGGATTTGGGCTTAACCCCAAAAACTTAGGGAGGAGAGGACGAAGGCGATGGATTTCGGTTTTTCGATTTGGACTAGCATACAAATGCTATCATCATAATAATAAGAAATTGGCAATTCCCAGCGATAGTCATTTGGAGGATTTATAAGAGCTTGACGTTTGCTACGAGTTGCTACACCAAGCTTGGTCAGAACATCATGGCCCCAGCCAAGTTCGTTGGCTGCATCTTCAATCATTCTATCAAGCTGATCTTCGGGAAGAAACATATCACCCTAAAAAAATTTGTTTAGTCTAAATTTAATAATTTTTGTATACCTGGAACAAAAGACTATCCAACACTTCATCCTTATTTTTCATCCCTAGATGATCTACACTCTCCTCGAACACAACCGGATGTGCGCTTGGCTAAAAATTTGTTTGGGGTAGTGCTTGGGGAAACTTACGTTTCCATGTTTGGCATTTGCTCGCTTTACTTGCTCCGCAGCAATTTTATTGATGATCTTGAGTTTTTTCTGAATACCAATTAATTCTTTTACATTGCGGCCGACTCCTTTTGAGACCAAACCATTCATTCTCTAAAATTTTTTGCTGCTACATGTATGGCAAGGCTAGGTCGTAACAGGTCCACAAACCGGAGCCACAAAATTTCTCAACTGGAACCTGAAATACAGTGGCGTATCCACAAGGGGAGCGACCGTCCCCCGTTCCAGTAAAATTTGCAAAGTTTTCCCCTTGGTCCCCCCTCCCCTATGGGGTCATCCAGGTATTACGTAATCATCTTTTTGGTGGTTTACCCCCCACCCCCCAGCGTAATCATCAAAAATGCACTAACATAATCAATTTTTATATGAGGAGGCTAACCCCCCCCCCTTTGATTTTCGCTTCAATACACCGATTTCTTCCCTGAATCAGGGTTAAGGAAGCATTTTTAAGGTTTGGAAGTGTGCGCAATCGATTCCCCGCATAAAATTACCTCTAAGTGGTCACTTGTTAAAAAAATTTTTGACATTTTTATTCCTGTTAAGTGCGCCCCCCAGGCGTAGTAGCTCCAAAACTTTTTTTAAGCTTACAGATTTCACTACATCGGTCACATCATCCGTGATATCGGAAAAATCTGGCAATTTATTAGTTACTGGCAACACCACATTTAGTAGTCCCGCCAACACCATGGCAAGTAGAGACGATATTAGAATTACACGAAACATTTTCTTGACTACTAGAGACTCCACGTAGAAACTTAGCTATTGAACAACTGTTTGATGCTGACTGACTTTTTAAGGCCACTTTTCTAATGATCCATCGGTACTAGGTGTCGATGTGATAAAAAATATGCAAATTTATTCCGCTAATCTTTTTGTTTGTCATTTTTTCGGCTCAAGAGCTTATTTTTTCGATGCCATGATTACATTATAGTTATTCTACGAAACTCGCCATACTTTGTAAGTGTACAGGGTGATCCACGGGGTTCTTTACAGCACTTTTTGAAGATATCTCGACTTCCAGACAAGATCTTTCGAAACGGTTTTTTGTAGGCTGTAAGTGGGACAATTCTGGAAAACTCTGGTAAGATTTCATAAAAATTTGCATATAAGAAAAATTTTCAATTTTATTAACGTGAATTGTTCGATGAAAATAAATACCTTAGAAAATGAATTTTTTTAAAATTCCTAATGAAATTTATAGTTCGTGATCCATTCTATAAATAGTAAAAAAACCGAATAAAAAATCTTCACCGTTCCTGAGAAAATTAATTTCAAAAATGATCACTTTTATAGGTAAAAAAATGCATAAGATTTTGAATTTTGTGAGTAGTGGAAAAATACATCGTCAAGTATTCACCAACGGGCATCAGTTGTAGGTCTCGGTATAATTCATTTCACGAGGACATGAGAAAAATTTCCCGGAAGAGTGGTCAAGTGGTTAGGGCGTTGTTTATAGCGAAAAAATGCGTTTTTTAACACTCCCGTGTTCTATATCTCGGTTTCTCATCGAAAACAGGTCCAAATTTCATCAAAAATGGATTCCCTGCATCAAAAACGGTAGGGCAAAAATTTTCAGCAAGTTTCGACCAAAGGAAAAGTTTTTACCTCTGGTGGGATCGAACCCGCGACCTTCAGATACATGGACCGACGCCCTAATCACTTGACCACTCTTCCGGGAAATTTTTCTCATGTCCTCGTGAAATGAATTATAGCACAATGGTAGTGCACACCACCCCCATATACAAGAAAAGTTGATTGGCGGAAAGATTTTAAAAAGCTCGACGTCATTCTATAGAATAGTGTCTGGATAACAACTTTTGCAAAGCCGGAAAGCGGGGGAATCGTCACTTTTCGAGGAATAGAAAAAATATTAAAAAATAGCGTTTTTTAGCGTTTCCGTTGAAATCAAGGGGGTCCAAAAACACCTTTATTTGACTTCTTTCTTCGAAATTTCGACATTTTCCACCGTTTTTGACTATGGCGAACATTTTCTAAGTGTTTTTAGAAAAAGTTAAAAATTTTTTGAAAAATTGATTTTTTTGGGTCCATCGGGGGTCTAAAAAATCAATTTTTTCAAAAATTTTCAACTTTTTCTAAAAACACTTAGAAAATGTTCGCCATAGTCAAAAACGGTGGAAAAT
>OZJO01008935.1:0-18147 GCA_900406225.1 Acrobeloides nanus
CTCAATTCCGTCTCACTAACTCATCTATATTCAAAACAAAATTAGCGCTTTCAAAACTCACTCAAACAAGAAAAAAAAGAAAGAAAAACCGCACTAGAATATAATTCAATGCGCCAACTTAAAATTTCGTCTAGTACTTGAAAAGCTTTTTCGCATATTTTACAGCCTATGAAAAAAAAACAAATGAAAAATGAGAAAATATAACTTTTTTTTCGGCGGCTGACAAAAAAGTTTGTGTCATGTTGTAGTATAACTATAACTGATCATATGTTTTATTTTTTATGTTCATTTTTACATCCTTTAAGCATTGAATTCATTGTTCTTAATGTCATAGATAAATTTTTGCTATTCTTGACGATCTTTTTTTAATTCCGGCCGAAGGAATGTCTTGAAAAGAGATCAAGGTTCTTGTGTGATATATGAATGGATGAAGCTTTTTATATTTCCTAATTAATTTCTTGTTTCCGAACGGTTGTTTGTCTTTCAATAAATTCATTAATAATTAATAAATTCATTAAAAATTTTTTCAATAAATTCATTAAAAATATTTTTTATTATAAGAATTAATCAAGTCTTAAAGGACGAGTCCAGTAGGAAAACAGTTGCCATTTTTGTTGATATTCGGGAAGTTGATGAAAAATGGAGCATTTTTTGTTTTTACGGCATGTTCTGAATCGTTGTAGTTTTCGAGAAAATTGCGTTTGAAATTTGAATTTGTGTACAAGCTCTTCGTTGTAATACACAAACTTTTTTGAATTTTTTGCGGAAAAATCGATTTTTTTCAAAAATTCAATTTTTTGCCAAAAATTCGATTTTCAAAAAACTCGATTTTTGCAAAAATTCGATTTTTCACCAAAAATTCGAATTTTGGAGAAAAATCGAATTTTTTCTTCAAAAATTCGATTTTTGAGAAAAAAGCAACAGAATGACACGAAAATTATCCAATTTGAAAATTGTTTTGGGTTATTGAAACGAAAATTCTGATTCATGTTTTCGTTTCAATAACCCAACACAATTTTCAATTTAGATAATTTTGGTGTCATTTTGTTCGTCTCATTTAGCTATAAAAAATTATAGCTACAATGTTCATTTGATGAAAATTTAAAAAATTGATTTAAAAATTTAAAAAAGTTTGTGTATTACAACGAAAACATGTACATAAATTGAAAATTTCAAACACAATTATCTCGAAAACTACAACGATTCAGAACATGCCGTAAAAACAAAAAATGCTCCATTTTTCATCAACTTTCCTAATATCAACAAAAATTAGCAACTTTTTTCCCACTGGATTGGTTCTTTAGTGCCCATAAAAAACCAAAAGTATACAGCCCAAGGGCCGCGTTAAATATAATTAAAAATGCATATTTCTTTCTCAAATTTAAGCCATGCACATTTTCTCACACACAAAAAAGAAATATCATCTTTTTAATTGACGACTTTTTTGCTATAAATTCCGACGGCGACTAAGGGGAAAAGGGCTTTTATCGGCTACATATTGCACATATGTTTTCTTGATAAATATGCATATTAGCGAAAAGACTTTTCACGTACGACACACATTCACGCCACATACATACCGTTAGTATGTGCGGGGACGCCGAGAATTCTCTAAGACGGCAAAATCAAACCACTTGGGTTTAATGTTGTGTTGAGTGCCGGAATGGTTTAGCGTTTTGTATTTTGTCCAGGAAATTTTTAATTTTTGGTGTTTTAATTGTGTTCACGTTTCTTCCATATTTATGATAAGAATCGGGAAACCGAGCGCTTCGCGCTCGGAGGGAAAAAGAAGTTGTATTTATTATCCATACTACGGAACTCGGCATTCGGCCAAGTCACCGAGTACAGCTCAGCCTCGCTCCGAGTATATGTATTTTAAATTTTTTTAGGGAAGGGGAAAAAACATTCGATTTCTGCTGGGAATCGAACCTGCAAGCAATTTATATAAGCCTAGAGTCTTAGCCACTCGGCCATGAGGGTAACTTTTTAAATGGCATTATAATCCTACGTTAAAACATGGTAAGGGGTTAAAAAATTTATTTTGAAAGATACTCCCATGATTTTGGTGTCATTTTATTCTCTCATCGAGCTCTATAGATTGGTATAGGCCATGACGGAATTAGACTTAAGGTGACGGAGATAGCACAAACAGATAAACAGACAGACACACATAACGCGTTTAATGTTTTTGGATATAAACTTTGTTGTGTTGAGTGCCGTTTTCTTTCAACTCTGTTGTGCCAGTCACAAATGTTTTTGGAGAACAGATTTTCTGCACGTATGTCACTTTCTGCGTCGTATGTCAATCCGCGTCGGCAGTTGATTCTTTTCATAATTGAATACGTGGTATATTTGAACAATTTTTGGTACTTGTGGTTTTTATGGGGGGGGGAATGAATTTGGCTTGTTTTTGTTGAAAATTTTTTACGGGTTCCAAAAACGCCACAAAATGCAAAAAGTTTTGTGGTTATAAACCTGTACTGTCTTTTTGGAATCCGCCAAAATTTTTTAACAAAAAATAACGCCAAATTCGAGGCCATGCGAGCTCTGCATTTTGGAATGTTCGCCATAAAACATAAGTTTTACTTATGTTTTAAACAGGGCCCGAAAAGTTAGGTGCTAGCACCCGCACCCATTGGTGGGTGCTAGTACCCATGGGTGTTTTTGGGTGCTAGCATCCATAGGTGCTGAATGCTGGTGGGTGCTGGTACCCATTGAGTGCGATGGGTGCTAGCACCTTTTCGGACTCTGATTTTAAACCATAATCTTAGAACCCCTCAATTTTTCTTTTAGCCTAAAAAAATTCGAATTGCTCTCAAATCAGTCCACAGCCTACAAAATCCAATTTTTTGCCCTAATGTCTTTCTGTTTTTTTCTATTGAAAAAAGATGAACATCGACAATGAATTGCAAATTGTGCTTTTTGTCCAGAATTAATGGCCTTGTGCATTAAGTAGCCAGCACAGAACAAATTTCCCATTTATTCGGATCATGAAATGCAAATGAATGCTTTTTTCATCGGATGAAATTTTATTTTGCTAACAAAATTTTGGAGCTACTGCACTTTAAGGTCACTTACAGGATCGTAGGTCGTTTTTGTTAGAAAAATGCCAATATTTTAAATGTTTTCGTAAAAAGTGATGTTCTACAAAATTGTTCGCCGTGATCTCAGGAATTCAACGAGCTATCTCTCAGTCCAATCGGATTTAAATTGACCAAGATATGGCCTTAAATGTGTTTTTTCCCGTATTTTTTCGTTTTAAAGGACCAGTCCACTTTTGAACCGAATTTTTGTTGAAAAGTGGAAAAGAAAGTTCACGTTGGGGCAACCACTTTTTGCTTTGGAAGTAAANAATCTAACGGTAAAAAGTTATGAGCGAAACAAAAAAATTTTCAAACGAGTTTGAACATTGAAACGAAGAGCTTGTACTCAGATTTTTTATTGAAACGATTTAATAAATCATTATAAAATTCAAAATCTTGAACATTTAGAAAAATACAGCATTTTTTATAACTCGGCGAGACGAATCAAATGACACCAAAATTAGCGAATTTGAAAAATGTTTTGGGTTGTTGAAACGAAATCCCTGATTTATGGTTTTCGCTTCAATAACCTAAAATAATTTTAAAATTGGATAATCGGGGTGTCATTTTATTCGTCTCGCCGAGTTATAATAAATGCCATATTTATTTTTTCCCAAATGTTCAATGATTTTGAATTTTATAATGTTTTATTAAATCGTTTTAATAAACAATCTGGGTACAAGCTCTTCGTTTCAATGTTCAAACTCATTTGAAATTTTTTTGTTTCGCTTATAACTTTTTACGGTTAGATTTTCAAGTAGTGCCGTAAAAGAAAAAAATGCTCCAAATTTTGCGCTCTATCACATGGCATTGATGCTATGGGTGCGCGTTATCAATTGTGCCGCGCTCGGCACGACGTTAGCAGCGCGTTAGCAGTTGTCCCATTGCACTATGGCACAACGTTAGCAGTCGTGCCGCGAGTTGTGCCGGTCGTGCCGTGAGTTGTGCCGCCGTTTTACAACGCGGCACGACCGGCACAACTGCTAACGTTGTGCCACCGCTGAGTTGTGTCGGCATAACTGCTAACACCGCATCTAACATCGTGCCAAGCGCGCATCCCATGTGTTAGAGCACAAAACGTGGACTGGTCCTTTAAAATGATTTCAGACCGTTTTTAACTAGGCAAGTTTTTTCGAGTTTTTGCTCAAAAATCGAATTTTTGTACAAATTGGCAACTTTTTTCCCACTGATTGGTCCTTTAAAATGATTTCAGACCGTTTTTAACTAGGAAGTTTAGGATTTTTTTAAAGAAGACCCTTTCGAAACGCTCTTATTTTATTCTAAACGGTTATTCGAAGCAAAAGAAAAAATTTTTTTGATGATACGTCTTTTTTTGAAAAATATTGGAACCTCCGAAAATACAAAGTTTTCAAAAAAAACAACAACAAAGTTTTCAAAATTGAACTGATCCTTGAGGCTGCGTTCAAGCATGTCAAAAATGTCTAACTTTGCCTGATTTTCAATAAAATCGTGTTTATTGAAACGATTGGTTATGAAGTATAAATTTTTATTGGTTTTTTTGCTTCTATCCAATAAAATTTTATGCTTCATGACCAATCGTTTAAATAAACACGATTTTATTGAAAATCAGGCAAAGTTAGACATTTTGTGACAACTTTTTGCTTGAACCCAGCCTGAATGAAACATTCAAAAACTTTAAAAGATATATAACACAAACTATTTCTTGACATTGAACCTAATTCTCACTTTCATTACAAATTGCAGCAGACAAGGATCGCGCTAATTAGCAAAACAAAAAATCGAAAACGTCCACTACAACTTCTAACATCCGAATCGAGCACATCCGATCACGAATCGAAAACCTGCTCGAATCCAACAACAGCAGCTCGTGTTCCTTTTTAAATCATTACCGCAAGACAACACAAATCGTGAAACGCTTGATTAACAACAAAACTTGATAATTCCCTACTACTACTGGATTTTGGATGGGAGTTTGACAAATGGACTCAATGACTCAACTATTTTATGGGCAAAATGTTGGCTCGTAAAAGTTAGATGTGGTAATAGATGAGCTGTGTGGCCAGGAAATGGTCAAACAACTGGTCATGAATCAATCGAAAGATATCAATTACCTTTAGCTGATTCATAAGGAATTTTTATTTTTCTCATAAATATCTTTGGATTTGTTCATCTTCATCTGGTGTTTGGTTGTTCAATATTTTTTACCAGTTTTGAACAGAACTTTTGAATTCTGTTCAAACTTAGGGTTTTTGTTTCAATAACGCAACATCAGGGTTTTCGTTTCAATAACAGAATTTTTTAATTCTGTTCATACTGAAAGTTCAAGTTGGGGCGATCAACTTTTGCGTTGGAAGTAAATTCCAAATCGTTAACCCTTCAGAGATATTTGCAAAACAAAATTGTATGAAAAATTTAAACGAGTTTGTGTATCGAAGCGAAGTGCCTGATCATTAATATGATCTGTGTATTGAAACGAAAATTATTTTTAAAAAAATCAATTTTCACACCGATTTTTAAAATTTTCATTAAAATAAATTTGTCACTTTTATATAACTCTACGAGACGAATAAAATGACATGAAAATTATCAAATTTTAAAATTGTTTTGGGTTATTGAAACGAAAACATGAATCAGAATTTTCGTTTCAATAACCCAAAACAATGTTAAAATTGGATAATTTTGGTGTCATTTTATTCGTCTCATAGAGTTATATAAAAGTGACGAATTTATTTTAATAAAAATTTTAAAAATCGGTGTGAAAATTGATTATAATTTTTCGTTTCAATACACAGATCAAATTCAAATGATGTCAATCCCTTCGCTTCATACACAAACTCGTTTAAATTTTTCATGCAATTTTGTTTTGCAAATTTCTCCGATGGGTTAACGATTTGGAATTTACTTCCAACGCAAAAGTTGATCGCCCCAACTTGAACTTTCAGTATGAACAGAATTTAAAAATTCTGTTATTGAAACGAAAAGTTGACCGAACTTATATAAACAAAAAGAAAAACAAGACACAAATGTAATAAATAAGGCCCAAAAATGAGCAATAGCAGCACATTAGTGAACTTCAAGGTACTCTCTGAAACAATCACGGACTTCGTTGAAATTCTCAAGACAGAATAGATAGTCCAAATAGTTGGTAGGAACACCATCATGAGCAGAACAATATTCTAAGCATCTGCCGGTGACTCCTTTTTCCTAAAAGAATATTCTAAATTTTAACTTGGAAAACAATAATAGAGCTGGGAAAGCCGAAAAAGACCGAACCGAAAACAAAAATGGCACCAAAATTATCCAATTTGAACATTGTTTTGGGTTATTGAAACGAAAAAATGAATGAATTTTCGTTTCAATAACCCAAAACAATGTTCAAATTTTTGAAAAACCCGGTATATTGACACGAAAACATGACTTATTCTTGAAAAGAGTATAAAATTCTGAGCATTTTTTGCTTTTACGGCACTACTTGAAAATCTAACGGTAAAAAGTTATGAGCGAGACAAAAAAATTTTCAAACGAGTTTGAACATTGACACGAAGAGCTTGTACATCAATCAGATTGTTTATTGAAACGATTTATAAAACATTATAAAATTCAAAATCATTGAAAATTTGGGAAAAAATAAGTACAGCATTGTTTATATCTCGCCGAGACGAATAAAATGACACCAAAATTATTGAATTTGAACAATGTTTTGGGTTATTGAAACGAAAACATGAATCAGAATTTTCGTTTCAATAACCCAAAACATTGTTCAAATTCAATAATTTTGGTGTCATTTTATTCGTCTCGGCGAGATATAAACAATGTTGTACTTATTTTTTCCCAAATGTTCAAGGATTTTGAATTTTATAATGTTTTATTCAATCGTTTCAATAAACAATCTGGGTACAAGCTCTTCGTTTCAATATTCAAACTCGTTTGAAAATTTTTTTGTTTCGCTCATAACTTTTTACGGTTAGATTTTCAAGTAGTGTCGTAAAAGCAAGAAATGCTCCAAATTTTTTGTTCTATCACATGGCAGCATCAACTCCGCAAAAATGAACTGGGGCTTTAAAGTTCTTTTTGAAGTTAAACATTCTGTCGCTCAATAAAAAATTGACCTCGCAACATTTGGTGTGATCAACTCTCGAAGAAGCACAATCCCACATATGACCGACAGTTTGTCCACGTTCTGTGCATTTCGATAAAAAGTTGAGGACCTGAAATGAAAAAAAACATTTCAACCTTTAATCTAAAAAGTTTACATTAGTTTGAGAAATCGCATCAAAGTCACAAAATCTCTTCGTACATTCCGGATCATCCTTAGACAATTTATCACAGCACGACCTCAGTTTCTCGTTGGCATCTGCCAGACACGTCGCCGCAAAAGTTGCAACTAGTAAAGCCAAAATATAGAGTTTCATTGTTGGGGACAGGAACAACAGCAGCAACACCAATCTTCCTATCCTTGACTATAGAAACTGAGTCGGTGGTAACGTGTAATGCACGCAAGTTGGGAGGATGACCTAGAAACTTCAAGATTGACCGCTATGCGATTATGACCCGTCTATGATAACATATCACCTCGTCCGAAAAGCGAAAGCGGATAATCTGTTTCGAAATCTGTCTTGAAAGATTCACGTTCACTAAAATAGTGCATCAGTCATCTATAGAAACTAATCTCCGTGTGGATTTATTAGTAGTATGAAAATGATTTTGAGAAAGTTAGCAAACAATTTTTATTGACAAAAATCCTAATATATTAAAAATATCTATTTGGACTGGTCCTTTAAGCCTAAGCCCAAGCCATTATTGATAAAAATCTAATATGTTAAAAAACACGAATTATAAAAAGTATATTAGGACTAATTTTATGCGAGAAATCGATTATGCGCATTGCTAGAAAACGCTTCCCTGATTCAGGGAAATGAGTGTTTGTATTGAAGCGAAAATCGAAAAATTTTGAAATTTCTCCCTCAAAATCATCTTTCTGGGTGTAATTTTATGCGGAGAATCGATTGCACGCATTCCCGAAGCTTGAAAATGCTTCCCTGCTTCAGGAAAATTAGTACATGTTCGATTTTCGCTTCAATACACACTCTTATTTCCCTGAATCAGGATCAAGGAAGCATTTTCAAGATTCGGAAATACGCACAATCGATTCCCCGCATGAAGTTACCCCAAGAGAGATGATTTTGAGGAAGAAATTTCAAAAATATTCGATTTTCGTTTCAATACATACTTTTATTTACCTAAATCAGAGCCAAGTAAGATTCCTCGAAATCAGGATCAACCGGATCATTTTTTGAAGATTCGAATTTTCCACCCCCAAGGAATATTCCTTGAAAAATTTACGAATGAGGCAAAAAAGAGATTAGCAGCGAGTGGTTTCGATCCACCGACCTCTGGGTTATGGGCCCAGCACGCTTCCACTGCGCCACGCTGCTGCTGAAATAAGGTTATTCACAAAATGACCAAGAGAATGAAAAATTTTACTTCAATCAATTTATTGCATCATTCCAATTTTAAGGGTTTTGTGTTATATTAACAAACAAGGATTGCTCACTAACTGTAACACCCAGAGACAATTGTCCACTATTCGACATTGAGAAAACTAGGTACTAGTTCGGAACAGAGGATGCACTTTTCGAAAAAAAATTTTTTTTTAAATGACCATTTTAGGAGTAATTTTATGAGCCGAGTTCAAAAATTGAACTCCTTAAAGCTTCCTGTGCTCTGAAAATTTTTTTTTCAAAATGACCATTTTCGGCCAACCACAACATATTCATATCGCGAATCTCGTTCCAGTTAGCCATGTTTTTTTTATTACTTGAAACTTATTTTGTTGGCAAATTCAACGGTAAATTGCTAATGTTTTTTTTATATATTTATATGGTTTTACTTTGCTATACACCTCTGTGTGGTCGTATTGGCGGGAAACTATGCATCCCTGTGTGGTCGCATTGGTCTCTAGGTGTTACAGTAAGTTAGCAATCCTTGTTCGTTAATGTAACACAACACCCCTAAAATTGGAATGATGCAATAAATTGATTGAAGTAAAACTTTTCATTCTCTTGATCATTTTGTGAATCAACTTTATTCAACAGCAGCGTGGCGCAGTGGAAGCGTGCTGGGCCCATAACCCAGAGGTCGGTGGATCGAAACCACTCGCTGCTAATTTCTTTTTACCCCATTTGTAAAATTTTGAAGGAATATTCCTTGGATTGAAAAAATCGAATTTTCAAAAAATTCTCCAAATTGGCTAATTTTTTGTACTCGGGGGTTTTTCGACATGGGGAACACGAATTCGAAAGAATTGTTTGATTTTGACCTCTGGAATGTACCCCTACTAGTTGACAATCCTCTGTTATTTGTAATCCATTTTTGACCATATTCCCGATGTCTAGGGTGAAAAATAACGGTGGATTCGTGTTCAGCGTCTAGAAAAACCCCGTGGTTTGGAGAATTATCCCATTTTTTGCCAACTTTGGTCTGTCGTGGGCAAGAATGTATGCTGAATGAGATCCAATCAGTCTTTTTGAACGTAACTCATGTTTTCGTGTCAATATCCAGACATTTTCAAAAAATTGGGCTTTCAAAGATGTAACCTTATTTTAAACTGCTGATATGTTGGCTATAGAAGTTGTTTTTTGACGAAATTTTCGACCTTCCTGGGGTTTTTCTAGACGCTGAACACGAATCCACCGTTATTTTTCACCCTAGACATCGGGAATATGGTCAAAAATGGCTTACAAATAACAGGGGATTGTCCACTAGTAGGGATACCTTCCAGTGGTCAAAATCAAAAAATTCTTTCGAATTCGTGTTCCCCATGTCGAAAAACCCTCGAGTACAAAAATTAGCCAATTTGGAGAATTTTTTGAAAATTCTAATTTTCAATCCAAGGAATATTCCTTCAAAAATTTACAAATGAAGCAAAAAAGAAATTAGCAGCGAGTGGTTTCGATCCACCGACCTCTGGGTTATGGGCCCAGCACGCTTCCACTGCGCCACGCTGCTGTTGAATTAAGATGATTCACAAAATGATCAAGAGAATGAAAAATTTTACTTCAATCAATTTATTGCATCATTCCAATTTTAAGGGTTTTGTGTTACATTAACTTTGTCTGAACTTGGTTATGGTAGAATCACCATTTGTGATTCTACCATAAACAAGTTCAGAGAAATTTGAAAGAATGTCAGAACCAGAAAAAACATGGTTTTTTTAAATGGGATAATTCTCCAAACCACTCTAAACATTGTTCAAATTCAATCATTTTGGTGTCATTTTATTCGTCTCGGCAGATATAAACAATGCTGTATTTATTTTTTCCCAAAATGTTCAAGGATTTTGAATTTTATGTTTTATTCAATCGTTTCAATAAACAATCTGATTGATCTACAAGCTCTTCGTTTCAATGTTCAAACTCATTCGAATCGAAGCGCCAATGAGTCGTTGATTCAGCCTACTCAAGTCGCAAATGTGAAGGGCGATCCGAGGAAGAGACGCGACTCGAAAGGCGTCCAAACACAAGTCGGTAAATGCAACTCAAGGCGACTCGAAGTAATCACTCCCGATAAGCTGCGTTTCAAGAATGGCGAAGGTGCAGATCCAGAACTTGACCGACAAGTCAGCCGCTCGCCCTCAAGCTGAAGTGCTCGGACAACGAAATCTACAAGTTCAAGCCAGTCTTCTTCCTGAAGCCGAGAGCGAACAGCACGAACACCAGATCAAGCGTCAGCCGAACAAGTTGCTCGTCGTGTACACCGAGGCCAACGACTCCGAGGATGCGAAGATCTACGAATTGAGACTGGCGGCGAAGGAGCTCAGCATCGGTCTGATCATGCCGTAGCAATCTGCTTTGAATAAACTCTAGCATTTACGAGTTGTGCAATTGTAATATATTTTATGTAGTTATATTGTAATTCAAGCTTTTAAAATAAGATCAATTGAAGTGTTAAGATAGTCTCCGGTTGTTCAAATAAAATGCGTAAGGTTTTGAAAAAAATAATGCCCGCAGATTTTAGATATGATTCTCGGCTACAAAATGCAAACAGAATTATCCAAAAAGCTTTTAACCATAAAAAGTTATAAGGACTTTTGTAGAAAATTCGACAGAAATCGACTAAAACTCGATCAGGTTGAGCTCGGAGCATCTTTAATCGCTCGGAATCGTGTTTTTCGTCCGCAAAACCCCCTAGAATTCAAAATCGGCAGAATTTAATGCCTCTGTTAGGACTCTCATTTTTGACCCCATTACTCAGGCACGACAGATGTCTAAAATATGAATTCTATGGAGTTTTCGCATTCGAAAAAACACGATTCCAAGCGATTTGGGCTGTTCCAAGATCAACCTGGCCGAGTTCTAATGATATAATTTTTCACTCGAACCAGATTAATGTCTACTTGAAACACACGTGATCGGGAGTACCGCGAGCGCATTAGCGCTCGGCCCCTTGTACTCCTGTCTAAACATATTTTATTTAATAAAATTATACAAAAAAACATCACAAACAAGGAAGTAAAAATAATTTGAATACTATCACATCGTATTCTAATCCTTCGAAGAACAACGTTTAACGGAAATCATCGGCGCTGAACATTCCCTTAGCTCGATTCAAGATGCTATCCTGAAAAAAAAATTTTCATTTTTGAAACACTTTTCACATTTGAAACAAGTGATGGGTAATATTTTGCTTTAGGGGACCCACCCGAAAACATTAATTCTTTGACAAGTCACATTTTTTAGTACTTATGCACTACTATCCCCCCTCCTAGGGGGGATTCTGCATAAATTTGTGCAGAATCTCCCCCCCCCTGGGGGAATAGTTACATAAGTACCCATTTTTTTCTCACAAAAATCTCATTTTTGCAGCTTTTTCGTTTTATGCTGAAAATCTATTAAAAAATTTTTTAAATCAATTTTTGGTGAAAATTGAAATTTTTTGGTGGTTTTTCCCCTAAATTAGAATACTACCCAAAAACTAGTCACCTTAGAAGGATCATATGGGAATTCCTTGGATGGAATCTCTAGAACAGCCGGAATACTAGCGGTGTGTTGATCCACTACATGGCGAATCATTTCGGCAATATATTGATTGATGAGAATAATCGCAACGTCATCTCGAGCGACAAAAGTCTTGAAAGCTTCCTCAATATCGTGGGTCGTCGTGTTCTTGTCGACAATCAAAAAGTTTGGCTTTCTAGCTTTATTCAATTGACCAATTCCGCCTAATAAAAAGCCCACCACGGTGTCTTCATCCCCGATAACAGCTAGAATTTTTCCTTTTTGCAACGTTGATGCCATTTCTATAAATAAATGAATAAACTTTTATACAAATACACAACTTCTCAATTAAGAAAAAAATGAAAAATCTGAAGCGATGAGATATACGAGGTGAAACGAATATTGAGCGCAATAATCGAATAGATCGGAAACCAATTTTCTCACTAAATTCAAGTTTTCGTTTTAGTTACTTATGAATGTTTGAAGGAATTTTCAAATGACATACAAGCCATCAAATGAAACCAAATTTATCCAATTTGATAATTGTTCTGAGTTATTGAAACGAAAACTCTGATTCAGGATTTTCGTTTCAATAATCCAAAAAAATTTTCAAATTGAATAAATTTGGAGTCGTTGTGTTCGTCTCGTCGAGCTGTAAAGAATGTCGTCTTTGTTTTTTAAATACACCCAATAATTAAGCGTATTTTTATAAAACATGTAAAACTCAGGGTTTTCGTGTCAATACTCCAACTAATTCAAGCGAGGTCTAGACGCCGTTTCGACTTGAGTCACGAATTCGAGACGCAAGTCAAGACGTTTAGCGCGCAGCCTTAGTGTTGTTTTGATCAAACCCTTTGTTTTATATATATGCGTTGATCGGTTAACCGTGAAAATGCTTTTCTGATTCAGGGAAAATGATGGGTATATTGAAGCGAAAATGAACTAAAGGTCGGATTTTCGTCTGAAACCAGGGTACCTTCCTATGGTAAAAATCAAAAAATTCGTTCAGATTCGAGTTCTCCATGTTGAAAAACTCACGGGTATAAAAAATCAGCAGATTGGAAAACTTTTTTAAAATTCGAATTTTTTACCCCTTGGTCCCCCAAGTGAGAAATTGAAAAATTTTTTTTGCGGCTCGGCAATGCGGCACTATGCTTTTTCGCATACAAATTTACCCACAGACTTTTCGCATTAAAATTTTTGCAAGGCGAATTTTCGCAAAACGAATTTTGACTCATTGCGTTGAGCAGACGTCGAAATCATCCATCCGGGTGCTCCACACGGTTGATATACATTTCGAAAGTAAACGTTTCGAAAGTTCAGGACACATTTCGAAAGTTAACATTTCGAAAGTGACTATCTGATTTTTAAAAAAAACTAATTATCGAAACGAAAATTTGGATTTTGTAATAAATAAAAATTTTTGGCTCAAAGCGGGATTCGAACCCGCTACTTAAGATTCTATATTACTTTCGAAATGTTAACTTTCGAAAAATCACAAGGGGTCTCAATCACTTTCGAAATGTATATCAACCTCCACACCACCCACTGTGTTATGCACCCCATGTGTGAAGAACCCGTGGGTGCTGAACCCAGTGGTTTTTTCCCTATTACTTTTTTTGAAATTTATGTAAAATCGGGGAAAAAAGTAATAGTGCCACAAAAACACCACCCGCTGGGTTCTAAAAACAAAATACCCGTGTGTGTCGCACCCACTGGGTGCTAAACCCTGTGTTCAGATCCCGGCGGGTGGTGTGTCTTTGTGTTATGCACCCAAATATTTAGGCGATTTCGAGGTCTGGCGTTGAGCTAGCGTTGTCAGTTATTAGTGTTGATTTCTGACAGTTAACTTTGTTTTTTATTGATGACTTTTTTAATCTTCGGATCCAATTTTGAACTCGCCTCAAAAATTTATCAAAAGAGAGATTCTATTGGGTTGTTCAATAAGTGATGGCCGCTCAAAAAATGCCTTTAATTTCGTCATTTTTCTGCCGTTTTCGATGAAATTTTTTAGCATTAGAGAACCGATCATGGATAATCCGAATATGAGGTCCTTTTTGCCTGAAAATCAATTTTTCATATCGAAAATGAGTTTTTTTTTAAAAACAACACCATTTTTTAGCAATATATTCGTTCAAACTCGATTTTTATCAAATAAAAAGAGTGATAAATTGTCCCTGAATCAGGGTCAAAAATGCATTTTTATGCTTTAAAATATTTGCAATCGATTTCTCGCATAGAAAATCTATAAAAATGATTTTTCCGACAATTTATCACTCTGTCTTTGAGAAAAAAAACTGAGTTTGAACAAATATATTGCTAAAATGGTGTTGTTTGTCAACAAAAAAACTCATTTTCTGTAAGAAAATTTGATTTTCAAGCAAAAAGAACCTCATATTCGGATTCTCCATGATCAGTTCTCTAATGCTGAAAAAAATTTATCGAAAACGGCAGAAAAATGACGAAATTAGAGGCATTTTTGAGCGGTCATCACTTATTGAACAACCCAATAGAAAAGAGATAACATGTTTTTCATTTAACTGCCCATAAGCCATTGCTCAACATGTGTATTCATATCAAAGCGATTTTCTGAAATTTGTGAAACTCGGTGGACAAACACTATCGAATGGATTGCAAGATTGCGTTCGGGCGATTTTCCCGCCTTACTGAAAATTGTTCTCATTCGTTCAATTTTATTCGCCGAGGATGGCGGCTTTTTAATTTTCTTTCGCGTTTCACCTAGTTTTCCTTTTTCTGTATACTTTTTGAGACTTTTTTTGAGTTTTTTAAATGACTTTGCTGTCGTTTTAAAATCGATTTGCTGAAATTCTTGATTTTTTGCTAAAAGATCGTGTTTCTGAGGGTTTTATGAGGTTTTTAATCTCACAGATTCATCTTGTTTAATCACTCATTTCGTTTTCTCCTCATTGAATGAGGAGAAAACGAAATGAGTGATTTGGCACTTATCCGAAATGCCCCCTCCCCTGTGGAGAATCAATTTCACTAAATCTCGTTCAGGATGAGCTCGGGGTGGCTCAAATCGCTCGGAATCGTGTTTTTCACTCACAAATCCCCCTATAACTCAAAATCGGCGGATTTAATGCTCCTGACAAGATTTAATTTTTTTCCTCATCCTGGTCGAGTTTTTGAATAAATGATTCTCCACGTGGGTGGAAGGGCATTCCGAATAAGTGCCCATTATTTTTTATCATTGTAAAAAATTGATCATTCAAATATTTTTTTACTCTAGTTTATTCTTTCTTTAAAAACTTAATGAACTTTCTTGAATTTGTTCATCTTTATAAAAAATACGTTTATTTATTGCATTTAGGCAGTGAATTGAAAAAAGTGTTCTAATAAAATGGGAAAACGTAAGTCAAAGAGAAAGCCGCCACCAAAAGTTAAGCAGATTCAGCCATTGGAAACTCAGTTCAATTGTCCATTTTGCAATCATGAACGAGTCTGTGAGGTTAAAATGTAAGCTGTAATAATTTGATTTTTGAGGGATGAATGGAAGAGCTTTGGATAGCTTTTAAAGATAAATATTTTTTGTGCTTAAAAAATCACTTGTACTTAAGCCATATATCCAAAACTATAAATGTGATTCTTATGATCTTGATATCATTTTTTAGGGGTCAATTAGATCTTATTTTTTAAAAAGATTTCATATCAAATGCTTTTACCATTTTTACCCCCAGATATGATCAAAAGTAGAAAATTGTCACTGTTTTTACGTCTTGTGCAATATCTCCAAAATGGTAAAAGCAGAGGCACCAAGTCTGCTGATTTTGAGATGTCAAATTTGATTTTTGAGATGTGAAATTTTGTCAAGTATAAGAAATATAATTTCCCCCTAAAAAAATGGCACCAATATTATGAGAATTGCCACCTGTGGATTTTGGACTTTGGGTCATTGCCCTCTCCAGTGATGGGTAATTTCGATTAATCGCTATTTCGATTAATCGAAATTCAAACAATCGATTTAAAATTTTTCGACAAAAGCAGTGGTGAATTAAGATCAAAACAAACAACTTAGGACCAAAATCGATTTTGAGTTTCGATTAATTTCGATTCGGTTAATCGAAAGTCGGTTAATTTCGTTTCGGTTAATCAAAATTAATCGATTAATTTCGATTAATTTTGATTAATCGAAACTAATCGAAATGTAATTATAGTTCAAACTATGTATTCATGATTAGCATGATTTTTTAAGCATAAATATGAGGAAAAAATTGAAAAAAATTGAAAAAAATCGAAAAAAATTGAAAAAATTTTAAAAAATCAAAAAAAATTTAAAAAATAAAAAAAAATCGAAAAATTTTTAAAAAATCAAAAAATATCGAAAAAAATTGAAAAAATATTCAATTTTTTTAGATATTTTTTGATTTTTTAAAAATTTTTCGATTTTTTTTTATTTTTTAAATTTTTTTTTATTTTTTTGAATTTTTTCCTCATATTTATGCTTAAAAAATCATGCCAATCATGAATACATAGTTTGAACTATAATTACATTTCGATTCGGTTAATCGAAACTAAACGAAATTAATCGAAATTAATCGATTAATTTTGATTAATTTCGTTTAGTTTTGATTAACCGAATCGAAATTAATCGAAACTCAAAATCGATTTTGGTCCTAAGTTGTTTGTTTTGATCTTAATTCACCACTGCTTTTGTCGAAAAATTTTAAATCGATTGTTTGAATTTCGATTAATCGAAATTAATCGAAATAGCGATTAATCGAAATTACCCATCACTGTTCCTAGCAATGTATAGATAAAAGTTACGCTCCGTTTTCCCCATATCAGTTTAAAAAAAGTAAACTTTTAATAGAAAATAGCTCTAAAAATAGGATATTTTAGCAATGTTATAAAGAAAAACGTGTTTTTTCTTAAATTTCAACGGAAAAACAGAGCGTAACTTTTATCTACACATTGCTAGAAACATTTTAAGGCCAAAATTATGAAAATTGGATTTTACCTTAAAAAGATATAAATTTTTGAATTTGACGTATTTTTAATAATTCCCTCAATTTATAAAAAAATAATTACCTTAATTTACTTGACAGCATGGCGCAGTGTTAATGCATCTAGTTTTGGTGCCGAAGGGCTGGGGTTCGAATCCCGTTTGCTGCAAATATTTTTGGCCCAAAATTTTTTTTTTAAATCAGTCGTATGGAAAGGGATATATAACCACTCAACGAAACGCGAATGCACACCTCTATTTTGGCTCAAAAAGGTATAACAGAGTGTTTTGAAGCGAGATAAAACGATTCCGACCGGTTTCCGCGAGTTTCCATTTTTTGCACACTTTGCTGTGCCGTGCGTGCAATAATCATCCTGGTTTCCTTGGGGTACGCTGCCGATTAAATACGATTAAAGTGGAAATTTTAAAATTTAACATGGAAATGGATTTCTATGAGACAGTCATCGTTAAATTTCTTCAAAGCATGCTACTTTTATAATTTCGTCATAAAAGTGATTCAACGAAAAAACATATAATAAATTTTGTTTAAATACTATGGGCCACTGCGACTTGTCTAAACTCAAAAATCGTGCTGTTTTTGCCCAAATTTCGAATCGAAATTTGTTTTTCGAGGATAAAATTTTGCTAAAATGAAAAAACCATCGAAAAAGATTTTTTCCTCGCTGAAATCGATTTTGAAAAACCTCTAGTAGGCAAAAATTTGTGTAGAAAATCGAGAAATTTTTGCAAATTTCTCATTTTTGAGGGTGCCTCAACAATGAGAATTTTGTGATTTTTTGGCGATTTTTTCAAATAAAAAAATTAAAATTTTCACCAAAATAACCCTATAGGGGATTTTCTATGCGAGGAATCGATTGCGCGCTTTTCAGAACATTGAAAACGCTTCCTTGACCCTGTATTAGTCCATTTTCGTTTCAATACACATATCTTTTTCTGAATCAGAGAAGCGTTTTAAGGTTCGCGCAATCGATTAATCGCATAGAAAACCCCCTATAGGATTATTTTAGTAAAATTTAAAAATCTTGAAAAAATTGCTCAAAAATCGCAACATTCCTTTTTTAGGGGCTTCCTGTATACAGGAAGCCCCTAAAAAAGGAATGTT
>OZJO01008937.1:0-16618 GCA_900406225.1 Acrobeloides nanus
CCCCCCCCCCCCCCCCCCGAGTACAAAAAATCAGACGATTTAAAGCACTTTTTGAAAAATCGATTTTTGGACCCCTGCGAAGGGAGGGTCCAGTACACCCCTTAGATGAATTTCCCCAGAGTCGGGACCTACTTTTTTGGACTATTCTAAACGGTTTGACCAAGTTCCTGTAAAAAAAGCTAGCGCAGAAAAAAAGTTAGCCCGTAATGCGGATTTTTGCAAAATGCTTAGAAACCGTGAGGTTTTCATGCCCATTTAAAAAATTAAAAAATTAGATTTTACGGCAAAAACATTTAGTCGCCAGTGGGATTCGAAATTGCACGTTCATAGTCAAAAACCGTAAACACTACCACTCAGTTATGGTGACAAGCTGTTTGGGAAAAAACTTTTTTACGGTATATTCTATCAATTTTAGACCACAATTATTATTTGTTTTCGAAACTTGCTAACGCACAACTCTTCTGTGAGTAGCTTTTTCTTCAGGTGCAATTGCCGAACTCTATGAACTCGATGCATAGTTATAAATTTTCTGTTTATCTGATTGAACAAGTGTTGAAATAACCAGTTGAATGTTTAAAATCAAATGTTTGCATTCAAAAAATAATAATTGTGGTTTAAAATTGATAGAATATAACGTAAAAAAGTTTTTTCCCAAACAGCTTGTCACCATGACTGAGTGGTAGTGTTTACGGTTTTTGACTATGAACGTGCAAGTTCGAACCCCACCGGCGACCAAATGTTTTTGCCGTAAAACCAAATTTTTTAATTTTTTTGAATGGGCATGAAAACCCCACGGTTTCTAAGCATTTTGCAAAAATCCGCACTCAAAAATCTCTTTTTTTTAATCAAAAGATATGGAATTTTTAAATCTCACTAATTTGCTGAAACACCCTGTATGTGGGGAATGGAGGACTAGAATATAATGTTTTTCACAGAGAGATTTTAAAAAGTGCTAGTTACATGGCAAAGTGCAAAGTGGCACCAACTACACGCATAAGGTCGAGGGTTCAATCCTGTGCGGAGCCATTTCTTTTTGCAGTGTCCAAAATCTATAAAAATTTTTGCCTAGGGCTATTTTTAGCCCAAAAATATGAATTTGATGTTTTTATTACTCCAAAACCTCAGGAAATACAATTTTTCAATTTGAAAAAAGTCATTTTTCGGAGGTTTTAGAGTAATAAAAACATCAAATTCATATTTTTGGGATAAAAATACCCCATAGGCAAAATTTGTTATCGATTTTGGACACTGCAAAAAGAAATGGCTCCGCGCGGGATTGAACCCTCGATCTTATACATGCTTTGGCGCCACTTCGCACTTTGCTATGTAACCAGTACTTTTTGGGAATACAATTCGATTTTCTCGAGAAATGAACAAATATCCCCTCATGCATCCCTGCGTGGTCGTTTTTGGCGAATTTTCACCATTTTTCTGCAGTTTTCAGGTTGCGGGAGTGCGCTCAATCGATTTCCCGCATAAAATTACCCCTAAATGGATAATTTCCGGAAGGAGATCCCCTATTTTACGGGACGGGGCCCCGTACGGGGCGGAATGCCTACTTTACGGGGCGAATTTCAAATATGCCAGTTGAAAATTTTTTTGACGTAGAAAGTTTCCTTACTGCATGGCTAGTGTAACGCTGCAAAAACGAGGCGGCGGCATTTTTTTTACTTGGAAATTCAATGATGAAATCAGCATGCCAAAATAATTGATATACGAGACCCTCCTATTTTAAAAGACGGGGCCCCGTACGGGGGCCTGTCCCGTAAAATAGGAGGATCTCTAAAATAGGCTAAAACACATATATTGGTATATCTCCAATAATAAAAAATGCCGCCGCCCCGTTTTTGCAGTGTTGCACTAGCCATGCAGTAAGAAAACTTTCTACGTCAAAAAAATTTTCAACTGACATATTTGAAATTCGCCCCGTAAAGTAGACATTCCGCCCCGTACGGGGCCCCGTCCCGTAAAATAGGGGGTCTCTTCCGGAAGAAAATAAAAATTTTTATCGAGTTTAGTCAACGTTAAGTGGCGGGAACCAGGGGAACTTGCTCCAAATCATTCAACTAAAGCAAATTTCCAGGTTTTCTATCGTTTTTAGCAGATTTAATGAAATTTGATGTTTTTTCAAACAAATTTATTTTTTTAAATGAATTTGATGCTTTTTAAGAAATTTTACTCTTACACCATTTTCAATAAACTCAACTAGCGAATCGGGAATTGAACAGCTCATTGTATGTGTGTTACTTTTAGGTGTTTCACTTTCGGAGATAAATTAGTCCCAAAATTTAGTACATAAAACCAAAGAGATCAGTGGCTTGAAAAAATTTTATCAGATAATTACACCATTTTGTAGACTAATTAAATAAAAGTGGCGCCAGCGTAAAAAGCGTGATTATCAAACGATCAAATCGTTTCAAAATTTGGGTTGTTTTATAAATTAATATTCATTCTGGACAAGTGATAGCTCATTGAATTCCCAAGACCATAAGGAATTCAATGAGCTATCGCTCGTCGAAAACAGGTTGATAAGTTTTGAATTTTCTAATGCCCGATATTTTCGTTTCAATAAATAGGCTTTTTATTGATTCAGGACAGTTATCATAGATCAATCAGTTTAAATTGGTGTACGATAATTCCTTCACTATTAACATGAGATTGGAGGTCCTTTACAATATGGCATAAGAAATTTTTGAATCCGAGCGTGGCAGAACTTGCGGTTCCCTTGTGAGCTATGGGGCCATCCAGATATTACGTTATCATATTAGGGGAGACGGTCAGTCCTCTCGATAAAAAGTTGATAACGCTAGTTCATTTTTGATAACGTGGNAACGGGGGGGGGGGGGGTAAAAAAATTGATAGCGTAACATCTGGACAGCCCCTATGGCCCTCGAATCATTCACAGGTCTATAATTTTGTGTTCAAGCAATAAAAATACACAGATATTGGTTAAAAAGTTTTTATTAAATTTATAATTGTTATAAAAATACATAGTTCAATATCTTGTATGGTCTGGACACACAGACATTACACGTATAATGTAGTAGGATGGGCTCTAGCAAAATTGCAAACGCAAAAAAGTTACAACAGTGCAAAATTGGAAACGTAAAAATTTCTTCGTTGTCTGACTTTCGATCGAACTTATCAAAGACCAAAAACTTAGTGAAAAGATCCTTTTGCTGAATCCGAATCAGCAAAAGGGTCTTTTCACTAAGTTTTTTCTCTCTGATAAATTCGGCAGAAAGCCAGACAACGAAGAAATTTTTGCATTTCTAGTCTTGCATTTTTATCGTTTGCAATTTTGCTAGAGCCGTAGGATGCCATAAGAGTCTTATGATAAGACTATGAAAAGTAAGACAAAGGACCATAAAATATGACAATTAACATATTTATATGACATTGTGAAGACCCTGAATAAACATCATGGCGGAAGAAAATTTCTATTAAAAAAGTTCCTTCGTAGCAACAGAGCCGTTCATAAATTACGATTGCAAAAAATCGGAATTTTTGGACTCCCAAAAAAACGTTAAAAATCAGCAACTCAGGCGCGAAAATTTGTGGAAAATTGGGTGTTTTGAAATGAAGATGTTCAGAAAATGTCGATTTTTGTTTAAAAAATGAAACTTTTTACTATTTTTTAGTGAAAAAATCGGAAATTTTAGTTGAAAATAAATTATCTAGGCATTTAATCGTACTAAAGGCGAACATTTGTTGGAGAAATGCTTGTTTTTAAGCTGAATATGCTCATAAAATTACGATTTTTGCTGAAAAAATTTGCAAAATTGTAAACGTTAGCACCCGGCCGAACCCTTCCTGTTAGCAACTGTTAGAAAATTACCCCCCCCCCCCATAAATGTAAATGTAATTATGGACGGCTCTAAAAGCAATTTGACTTAGATGGGGCTTGAACCAGCTTCCTACGGCGTTCTCTCTCAGTCCACTCAATTTTTGTCGGGCCAAGACGTCCCTAAGACGGCCTGACCTGGTATAGTTTGCTGCGGGCTGCTAAAAAAGTGAACAAGTCAGGCCGGGCTAGTCCATGCCATACATGTACAAACACCTCCAGAAAATTTTAACTTTATGTGGGAGTGAAAAATTGTCTTGGTTCTCCCCTTATGTTTTTTCGAAAATGTCCAGAATTTTGAGAAAAACATAAGAGGGTGGAGGGGATCAAGATTATTTTTTCAAAAAAATTTTTTTTTAATACTTAGAAAATGAAAATTTTTGATGAAAAATAGGCGATTTTTGAAAATTTTTGATGAAAATTTTTTAATTTTGTGGCTCGCCCGCAGCATCGCGAGATTAGGACTGCGGGCAGGGGTGCTAAACGGTCCGGGCGGCCCCGATCCAATTTTTAGGGCATAAAAAATCGCGGCCCCGACCTTGCCCATGGGCTGTGTCTAACGGCCCATTTTTATCAAAAAATTTGAAAGCAGTAAAAATTTTTATTGATATTTCTTTGCATTACAATAAAATTAGCGTCGTAGGCACGTAATTTTTGAAAATGAGTGTTTTTAAAACGAAAATGCTCAGAAAATGAAAAATCTTGTTTAAAAAAATGAACTTGCCATTTTAGTGAGGCTGCAATTTTTTTCGGCCTAGGCCGCAAAATTTGCAGCCTGGGCCGTAAATAGGAATATTTTTTATTACAACAACATCAAATTAATCAAAATGTGTTTTTCTTCTTCTTTATGAAATTGATGATAAATAAATATGAAATTGGATTTGCTTTCATGAAACGCAAACGACACGTAGCCTTGTATGTCTCGTCCGGCCCATCTTTTTAGGGCCACAAAAAAACCGCGGCCCTGGCCCAGACTGGGACTCGGCCCTTAGCACCCTGATCACACTTGGGCAAGGGGTGAGTCGACCCACCCCATATCGCCGCTGGGGGATCAAATTTAGGCAAAAAAAGCTTTTAATAAAAATATACAGCAAAAAACCAAAGAGTTTTTGATGAAATTTTCAATTTTTTACGAATTTTGGAATTTTTGATGAATTTTCGATTTTGACGAATTTTATAATTTTGACGATTTTTTTTACAAATTTTGGAATTTTTGACGAATTTTTCGATTTTTTACGATTTGTTCAATTTTTTCGACCAGAAAAAAGGTCGTCAAATGTGTCGCTTTTTGGTTTACCAGCCTACCCCCCTTGCCCATGTATGACCCTGGCTGTGGACGACCGCAAATGGTTTTGAGAGCAGGATTCATTTTGGCCTGCGGGAGGCGGACAACCCTTCTGAAATTCGGGGGAAGGGGCTTTGTACACATATGGTGCCCACACTGCTAGTTCTTATCTTCAGGCACTATAATGTCGCCAAACTAACTTTCGCCATGTAACTTTCGCCACTTTCGTGTCAATAAACATATTAATTTATACTAATTAGTTGCCTGATTTGCAATAAATATGTATATTGACACGAATGTGGCGAAAGTTATAGTTTTTGGCAATGTGGCGAAAGTTGTTGTGGCGAACATGAAACGTGGCGAAAGTTATAGTGTCCCTCTTCATCTATGATCTTTCATCATTTTTTTTCATAAAAAACATGAGATATCTTTTTTGTCGCTAAACTTTTAATCTTTCTGGGAAAAAGTCTATATGACTGAAATAATGCGCTGGATAGTATTTTTTCTGGCCAAATAATATGACAACTCAAAGACAGGTCAAAGTGTTGTCTACTTTCTAGTTTGAAAACGCCAACGGCACTATTACTGTCCTTGCGAAATCACTTTGCTAGATCAGATCCAGTTAGTTATTACGCACCAGAATTTCACTCTTCTCTAATTTTTCTTATTTATTATTTACATTTTATTTTTTAGACATAAAAATATTTAAAATAATGAAAAGCCAAATCATTGTGCTGTGTATTATTTTAACAGTAGGTTATGCATGCAGTCCGTCTGGTCTAAGTACAACTGGTCGACAACATGCAAATGCAAATCGCCGAGAAAAGCTAAAGGACAAGGCTCTTGAAGCAACTATTCGAAACATCCAGAAGCTTAATCCACAAGGCAAAATGACTTTCATTCAGGGGGGCTGGCGGTATCGGGATTTTATGGTATTACTAAGTAGAGTCGGAAGACCTAGCGCCTTTGGCGCTCAAGGGCTTGACAGTTTTTTCGATTTTTTTTAATTTTTTCGATTTCAAAAATTAAACCAAATCTATTAGGGTGATCCTTATATAGTTTTTGGCCGGCCAAAACATAAGGGAAACCTTCCGATTTTTTCGGCCTTCAGCCGATTTGGGGGGGGGGTCCACTGCGAGATCGAACCTTCGATTATTTTAGTGCAAAGTAANGAAGCTTAATCCACAAGCATGCATGCAATGTGGTGAAGTTAAAGTGACAAAAAAGGAATGTGACTCTTACTCGGGTATCCATAACAAGGGAGATTGTGGCATGGATACTGTTACTTATGCGATGGCGGTTCCTAAGAATGGAACGAAAGTTTGTGGAAAGGCTTTTGTCTATTGTACTCCGGCGTATTCCCTAAACCAAAATGCTGCTGTCATCGCAATCGATTTGGTCGAAGATCAAGTTGAGGCGGTACTAGATGTTAATATGCCCGAAGAAGAGAGGTAAAAATTGTATGAAAATTAAAAAATTGGGTACTTGTGATATTTTCTCTATCCATGGCAGGTGATCTTTAGGGACTTTCTAGGATTGCCCTCTTCCACGGTAGTTTTTTTGTTAAAATTTGAGAAAATTCGAAATTTTAAAAATGAGTAATACCATTCGACTCGTCGGGACGAGTAGAACGAATACCATATCATGGGGTTTTCCATCCCGAGCCCATAGCCGAGTGGCTAAAGCGACAGATTTTTAGTTTATAACAAACAAGATAGAACATGTAAAATAAGATCGCATAGCGCAGTTAGATAGAGTACTGTTCTTTAATCTAAAGGTATAGGTTTTCGAGAATTCGAACCCTAATTAACTGCAAATCTGACACTTTAGCCACTCGGTCAAGAGCTCTGGATTGAAACCCCATGTTATGGTATTCGTTCTAATCGTTACGGAGAGTTGAGTCGAATGGCATGACTCGTTTTAAAATTTCGGATTTTCTTCAATTTTTCCACAAAAACCGCCGTGCGGCCTAGGCTACGTCTGGCTGGGCCCCTAGAAACTGACCTTAACATGAGTGAGCGGCCCATGAAAAGAGGAAAAAGAAAAAATTGTGAATTTTTAGTAACTCGACTATCACCACAACTACTAACACAACCCAAGAAGCTCCACACAGTCTTGTCATGCTGACCAAGGATGAGAAACGCATGGTTATGACTACACTTCTGTGCAACAACAATTCGAAGTGGATTGTTGAAGATAAATATGGCAAGGAGACAGAAACTGAAAAAGAGATCACTCTTCACTGCATCAGCTTTGAAGCACCCAAAGAGAAGCCGTAATATGCTTACTAACTTTTTATTAGTTATTTATTATTTTGTCATTTTATGTTGATTTATATCTCAAAAGCGAATAAAAATTTAAAAGATTTATTGACTTTGAATTTCATGTAATGTTTTCGTTGTAATAAAAAAACTTTTTTGAATTTTATGCACAAAAAGGCATGAACAATTTTTTCTCGACGATTACATACATTGATTGTAATTATGCTCAGAGCACACTGATGAGAACGGTCGTTTAACGTTTCGAAACGTGATATTTAGAAACGTTTTTTATGTTTTTGAGGATTTCTACAAAGCCAATCCTGATAGTTTTTGTGCCGTTAGAAAGCTGGATTTCGTGGCAATCAAATGACACCAAAATTATGCCATCACTCTTTCTGGTTGAGGAGTTATTGCATAATTAGTAAAAATTGTCAGTTTTTTCGACATCTTTTAATAATATTCTTCAATAGAAAGATTTATGGCATGATTTTGGTGTCATTCGATTGCTACGAAATCCAGCTTTCTAACGATACCAAAACTATCAGGATTGACTTTGTAGAAATCCTCAAAAATATAAAAACGTTTCGAAACATCAAACTGTAGCCCCTAAAGCTGGCTTGCCTATCGTCAACTGTCGTGTTGCTTAAGCAAGCTTACTCTCACTTAGTCTCGGGTAAGTAGTCTGGCTATTATGTAGCCCCATAGTCAGTCGTACATATTGTAGTCCAAATTTGCATGTGTCCGAAAAGAATCGCATTTTTATATTGTTTCCTAAATTTTTACTTATTTCTGTTTTATTTCGAATCAGGGTAGGCCAAAATAGTATTTCCGACAACTCTTACAGTCGGTCCTCCGGGTTAAAAAAAGAATTTTAAAAAACTTAAAAGGAGGCGTACACTCAGTACCCTTATCGAAAAATTTTTTCTTCAAATTGGCTGATTTTTGGTACTTGAAGGCTTTCAAACATGGGTATCCCGATAGGGGGTCATAAACATTTTTTCGGAACTCGGGACTTGCGCCAATCGATTTCTCTTGCCCGAAAACCCCCAAGTACCCAAAATCAGCCAATTTAGAGAAAAAAATTTTTTCGAGAAGCGTACTGGGCGTGTACCCCTTTAAAACATTGTAAAAGTTGACTTCTAAAATTTTCTATTTTGTTTAATTCGATTATGAATAGCGATGTTGTTGACTAATTTTAAAAAATTCAAACATATAAAACTAGTTATGGGGAACAATCGTAAAAACTTCCTTATCATATGAATTGTTGTAAACGTCATGGAAGTTGTTTGATTTCTGCCACTTTTTATTCTAAAAATTATAGAGGATTAAAAATATTGATTTTTTGTATTATCAATTTTTCAGATTCAATTTTTTCATTTTTAAAATTTTTTAGAGCATGTACTACATGTTACTAAAGGAAAGTTTCCCCCTCCCTACACATACCACGTAGGGGTGTAGAAGTCAGCAAAAAGGGAAAATTCAGGATCTGGCCTTGGACTAGAGGCCGAAAATGGGTCCGGGATCCAGGACCCCAAGGACCCATTTGGGTCCTTAGGCCCACATACCATATAGGGATCTAGGACCCATTGGGCCCGGGGTCCTTTGGGTCATGGATTCATGGGACCCACTTGATCATATTTTCGAACTTATCAAATAGTAAAAACTTATTGAAACGACCTTTTGCGGTTTAGAATTGAAAAACTATGATCAAGTGGGTCCCTTGGGTCTCAAAGGACCCCGGACCCCATTTGAGTCCCGTACTCGGGACTCAAGAACCTATGGGTTCGGAGTCCTTTGGGTCCCTTTCGGACTCTGCCTTGGACTCAAACCTTGTCTGGTTCGAGAATGCGATTTTCTACAGTTTTCCATCCCTAGTAGCGTGTCATACAAAAATAACGTATAAATTTGTTATTTTTTATTAACCTAAAAATTAAATTTCCAAAACACTAGTTGCGCAAATATTTGGATTTCTACTTCCTGTGTTCATTTGTTCGTTGAGTTGATCATCGATTATGCATAACCTTTTCGATTTTAGAACATAAATTTGGTTGTTTGCTTTTATTGACTTTCTTTTAGAAAAATGAAAATAATTTTATACATTTTATTTTATATTCTAGCATTGGTGTCTGTAGTTAATGGCATTAGATGTTATCAAGGTTCTTTTAAGCGTTATTTTTAAAAATGCAGGGCCTAAAAATCACTGAATCCGAAAAATTACTAGAAACATCTAAACTTCTTAATTTTTTCGTGTTCCTCCGCCCATCCTCAGTCTGTCGACAAAACTTTTTTCTATTGTCTAATCGGCTCAACATCGTTTATAATGGGGTTTTCGATGCGGGAAATCGATTCCCATATGTTTTGAGTGATTTTGAAATTTCCCTGACTCCCTACATAGTAAAGATACTCAAAAAATGCCCAAAAAATCGATCGTTGTTTTGAAAAACAGGCCCAGAGTTTTAATTCTTTATTTTTTAGGTTTTGGCAATGCTATCTATAAAGATTTTTTATGCAAATTTGCAACACATTGTTTGAAAACAGTTGGAACTGACGGGACTTATAGGTTCTATTTTTATGTAAAAATCCTACTCTTAAACGTGTAATGTTTGTTTGTCTGTGGTGACAATGGGCCAGTCCTTGCCTCAGGCAGCTGCTGCGCACTGCACGTAGCTGTATGGACTAACAGCTGCTGCGTGGTCCAATCAGCTGCTGCGTGGCCCAATCAGCTGCTGCATGGACCAAACAGCTGCTGTTTAGTCCACGCAGCAGTTGATTGGGCTACGCAGCGGCTGTTTAGTCCACGCAGCAGCTGCATGCAACGCGCAGCATCTGTCTGACTGGCCCAATCTTGGGAACTTTTTTATGCAAAATTTGGTACTACTTCGGATTAATGACCGCAAATGACCAAACAAAAAATAAATAAATGTACAGTTTTTGAAATGGGGGATGAAAGACCCACCAAAAGTCGCTTATTCGTTTTTTGGCCATTTCTCTTTGTCCTTTAGGGGGACACCATATAACGTTTTTCATGCCTAACTTTACAAAAAATGTCGGCTACTTGGCAAAGTGGATATGGAAGCCGCCCGTCCGATCTGGCAAGTTAAGCAACGTTAAGTCACTAAGTGTCGCTCGGAGATTATCTTCTCCCCTCCGAGCGCGGTAGCGCTTGGCCTCCCGGTACTTATATTGAAATAAAATTTTCAGTTCCTGTGATGAGAGTGATCAATGTCAATATATTGGCGATAATTCTTGTAGGACGAGACAAGATTCTACTACTCATCGAGATATAAAAACTTGTTGTTGTAACTCTGATAATTGCAACACAAACGCTGGATCATTTCAAAAGACGTCTTTTATCATCTTGATGCCTTGTTTATTTATAGCATATGCATTTTCTAAAATCATAACTTTCTAAATAAACTTCTTTATAAAAATTTTGAGTCGGAAAAGATTTTGGGCCCGCACCAACTCGCAGACAGAATGTAAAAGGTACTCCCCTTGGCGTAGGAAGAAGGGTCGGCTAGGGGAGGGACAGGGGGCGAAAAGGTGCCATCATCCACTCATCACCCAGGGTGGCATCACCCACTGGGTGGTGTTTAGGTCATTGGATGATATCACCCAGTGGGTGATAGTGAGTGATTAACCAATGGGTGAATCACTCACTATCAGCCAAATCACTCATCACCCATAGGTGAATCACCCACTGGATGGTATCACCCAATAGAAATTTTTTCATAAAAAGTGATGTCCTACAAAGTAGTTCGTCATGATCTCTGGAATAACTTTGTAGAACATTATTTTTGTGAAAAAATTTCTATTATGAAGAAAGTGCTTATGAAAATTAATGAGGGTGGATTATTTACATCTGGTATTGGCAAATTGTAGCATCACGAAAGCAATGCGTTCCAAAATTTTCAATTTTCTAACACAGCAGTGTTTGCTGGTCAGAACATGAAATTACCTCAAACTTGGGTAATTAAACCGACGACTTGGTCGGCCTATTGCTCTTCTGTTCGAAAGAATTTACCCTTTGATATGGTTTGGCTGAAATTCGAGCGAGAAGATTGTGTTAGACAAAAAAGATATCATACCAGCTCTCAAATAAACGTGTGCAAAAATAGATGCTCTTTCTGCTTAACACAAAGAATATCTTTTCCGTCTGCTCCAATACTATTTCTCGGATTTCAGCCAAGCTTATCAAAGGGAAAATTCTTTTGAGCAGAAGAGTAATAGGTCGACCAAGTCGTCGGTTTAATTACCCAAGTTTGAGGTAATTTCATGTTCTGACCAGCAAACACTGCTGTGTTAGAAAATTGAAAATTTTGGAACACATTGCCTTTGCGATGCTATAAAAAATTCTGTTAGTATTAGGATATAATAATCTACCACTAACAAAAAAAATATTTTTGTAAAAAAAGACGTTTTACAACCGCTAGAGTCGGCTTGTGCCAATCATACGAAAACTTGGAATTTTAGAATTGATTTGAGGATTAGCACAAGTTATACCCATAGAAAAGTACTGAATGGGATGAGGGGCACATTCATTTATGTTGGATCATCAAAAAATGGTAACTTTTCAAGGAATAGTTCTTTAAAGAAACCACGGAAAATTGGCCCCCAAAAAAGCTTTGCAAACTGGTAGAAGACATTTTTCTCAACAACTTTTTCCAAAAACACAACATCTGAAAACTTTATTTCATGAAGAAAAATGGCAAAACCGATTGTGTAAATTTTTGACAGTCCGAAATTCCCCCCCCCCCTTTTCATCTACAGTACCAGACAAAAGTCATGCCCCAAGACCAAAAAATCACAAAAAACTAAATTTATTCACGAAATTTCACCAATAAACAACAAAATGCAATAAATAACAAGAAAAACGTTTAATATTTAGTTGGGTAGCCTTTCGCTTTGATAACGGCTTTCATTCTTCGCGGCATCGACTCTACAAGCCCTCTGAGGGTGTCCACGGGGAGCGGTTCCATTCTTCTTGTAGCGCCCGAAACATCTCATTCTTGTTGTTAAATTTCTTCCCACTGACTCGGCGTTTCAAGATCCCCCACAGATGCTTGATCGATCGCAAATATTATTGTTACTTCTTATCAGCTACACATTTAATAATGATTAAGTATTGATTTCGTTATTCATTCTTTAATTTTACTTGGCACTTGACAAAATTTTATTTCATCATTTAATTCGAAACAAAATTTAGAATTATGGGCGATACGCTGGCACAATTAAACAACGATCTCAAGGATATTTTACAAGTTCTGCCAATAACAAAAGAAATTGCTTTAATGATATTATCTAAGGCTATTAAATATAATATTCAAGAGTTGAAAGATAAATGTATGCAGTTTATTGAAAAAAATGCTTATGACGTTATTTGGAATAAGTATGCAATTTAAGAGGCAATATCTCGAAATATCGCAGATAGCTCCTGAGGGGGTGGTGGTACTCCAAAAAGTGTTGCTAGAAACTTGAAGTCTAGGTTATTTTTATGTACCTAGTGAGTGACTAACAAAAACATATAAGTTAGGTCCCGAGCCTTTAAACTTGTGAAGAAATCGACGTGTCATTTTCGCAATAATCGTCATCCAGACCTTATTTTTGTTTTTATTATAACTTTTTTTCTACTAATGCGTTTCCTACAATTTAAAGCACGTTTTTATTGCCAGTAGTGCCCCTTTCCAACGACACCTCGATCATGATCTTAGCATAATTAATATATTTAAAATTTATAAAAACTCGCGAGATCCCGCCCGCAAGCTTTTAAAGACCTCGCAACCCTGCCTCGCAAAAATTTTTTTGAAAAAACCTCGCCACCCCGCCCCAACGCGCAGCCCTACTTAACACTGACTTATTTTTACATTTAATATTAAATAAAATTTATATTTTTAGTAGTCTAAATTTTTTTAATATTGATTATAATAGTTTATTTGAAATTGTAAAAAACGAACATCTTAATATATCTGAAGACCTACTTATCATACAAGTAAGTTATGGCCAGTAGCGTATCCAGGGGGTGCGAAGGGGGCGACCGCACCTCCCAAAACCGAAAATTTTCTTCACAAAAATGAAAAAATAAGGAAAATTTCGAAAAATTTCATTAAAAAATGATTTCGCACCCCCCGAAATCGAAAAAATCAAAATCCTGGATACACAACTGACTCTCGCACCCTCCCCCGAAATTTGATCCTAGATACGCTACTGGTTATGGCTACCAGTGCGTAGTGCAATTTCGGGGGACACCTTACTCCCTTATTTTGTCGACCTTTTTTTGATCGCCGAGCTCTGCGAGGCGAAAAATTTCAGGGTTTTATATCGAAGTCCAAAAATTTGATTTTTTGGCTTTTCTCGGTATAAAATCAACTGATCTTGCGATGGGCTCTAATTTTTACGTGATTCTACCAGTGCCGTACCCAGAATATTTCCATGGAGGGAGGGTATGAGTTCCCGAACCTAATTGTCGACATTTCTTGGTCAAAAACATAAGGGGGACTCTTTGAATTTTTTTAAACTTTTTTTAGTCTTTGTGGAGGGGGTAAATATACCCCTTATACATCCTCCCCCCTTAGGTAAGGCCCTGGATTCTACATATTTTTCATCAAACCTAAACTGTGAACAAGCAATAAAATTTTTAAAAATTATTTAGGTAAATCAATGGGCTCGAAATGAATGTCAAAGACAAAACAATCATGATGTCTTTAAAACTAGACGAAACGTTTTAAAAAGTGTATTCGGACTTTTAAGATTTCCACTCTTAACAAAAGGACAATTCGAATGTTATAGTTACTTTTGTTATAATAATATTTTAGGGGAATATTTTACAGACGCTGAGCAAACAGATATGTACCGTTGGTATGCTAATGATCAAAAAGAAGATTACCAGCCTACATGGTTAAGTTCTAAGCATTTTCAAAAACGAGAATAAAAATTGAAACATTACATACAGCAGCGAACAAAAAACTTGTATTACCTGTAAAAAAGGTATATTCTGAGATTGTTCGATCTCAGCGCCAAAAAAAGATTTTTAGGAGCGGATTGTTTCGTTATAAAGTATTCATATATGGAGATTCTATTGGCATAGTTAATTTTATACCAAGTTTTCAGGTTTTCGTTGTAATACACATCCATTTAAACACTAACCAAAATATTGGAAATTTGCAATTTTTGCACAGCCCCAAATATAGTCAAGTTTCAAAAAGCCCCTAAAACGTTTCAAATTGCCTAAATTTTTTGCATTCGGGGGTTTTCGACCACGGGGAACATGAATCCTAAGGAGTTTTTTAATTTTGACCTCATCCCGACGACCACGCAGGGATGCTCATAGTAAAAAAATACTGTGGGAGAGATCCGAACCCACACCTTATGGGTGAAAGCACGTTAGCTACTCGACCATGGATCAAAACCACAAACCCTGTGATATGATACTCGTTTGGAAGCGCTGATGAGCTTAGGTCAAAATTAAAAAATTCCTTCAGATTCGTGTTCGTCATGGTCAAAAACCCCCGAGTGCAAAAAATTTAGGCGATTTGAAATGTTTTGGGGTTTTTTTTAAAAATTAACTATATTTGGGGGTAGGCATCCCTGCGTGGTCGTCGGGATGAGGTCAAAATTAAAAACAATCCGGTCTAAAAATCTTTTTTGGGCGCTGAGATAGAACAATAAATACCTCAAAATATACCTTTTTGACAGGTGATGCAAGTTTTTTGTTCGCTATTCTATAAGACAGAAGTATTAAGTTGGCGCAGTGTTTAAGAGACGATGTCTCGAAATGCCGAACTTGGTGTGGCCATAGTAACGAAATTTCGATTCAATTTTTGAAACCATGGTATACCCTAGGTTTTTGGGGTCGCTGAACACGAATCTAAAGTCCGTTTTTGAATCCGACTTTTTGTTACTCCTGTACGGCAGGTTGGCCTTTTGAACTTTAGGTCAAACTTCAAATGGGCATATCTCCGGCCAGCTAAGTCCATATCCAATGGTTTTGGTGTTGTTGGAAAGCTGATGAATTCTACTTTATTTGTTGTCTATACAACTCGTAGTCAAAACTGCGTAGTTTTGGAGATAGAGCAATTTTGCTCATTTTTTAGGTCATTTTTGAGGTCCAAAAAAGCACTATTTTCGATCTAACTCCTATGGGCTTTTCGAGTGCACTACGTTTCTTCGCTAATTATTTACTCCTAGTTAGTATTTACAATTTGAGCCATCGATCGCCGGAAAGCGGGTTATAAAAATAGAAAATTGGGCTTGAAAAGGTTCAACATAAATTTGAAAATTCTTTAGATTAGCGAAGTTTGCCATAATTTATATATATTCGGAAAATTCATGAAAAATGGAGCATTTTTTGTTTTTATAGTAAATTCTGAATCGCTATCGTTGTCGAGATAATCTCGTTTGAAGTTGGTGATTTTTGAAATTTCAAAGACCCTGAATCAGGATCTTGGCGGCAAATTCAAAACAAATCTCACTCTCAGTAGCTATCTGCGATATTTCGAGATATTGCCTCTTAAACTGTTCTGTTGAATTTCCTCACAGACTCAACAGTAATATAATTTCGTATCGTTGTAGTTGTTATGAGTAAACAGAATTTTGTTTTTATGCAGGATAATTAGTCTAACTTTAGGACTTAGATTTCATTTTATAGACCATAGAAATTATTTATTTATTAATTATTAAATTATACACTTTTAAACAATTGTACAACAAAATCTTTGGAGCTAGCTCATTTGTTGGGAGCAGGACTGTGTTCCCATTCCGGTTCCGTTAAGTTCCGGTCATTTTGGCTGTTCCCTGTTCCGTTCCAGTTCCGTTAAAATTGGACCGGAACTGCAAAAAATAATGTGCAATTTTTCATCATTTTTTGAATGTTTTCTAAAAAAATTTTAGAAAATTTTATCTTCATATGAATCAAATTCTCACAAAAATATCCAATAAATTTCTTTTTGAAAAAATTTCCTTTTTAAGAGGCGATATCTTAAAAACTCGCACCTACCGGCACTAGAAAATTTTCTTCCCACGATAATGACAAAACCTAGCAAATATTAAAGTAGGATGCTCGAAACGATTTTTAAAGCCGTTCCCGACCAAATTCTCGAACCCTCAAAATTCTTTTAGGAGCTTAGAAGGTGTATTACCCCAAATTTTAAGCCATTTTTCGAAATTTCAAACGCGTATAACTCCGTGAAATCGCACTTTTATGGCCTAAAAATGGCATATATCGATGAGATA
>OZJO01008948.1:0-12056 GCA_900406225.1 Acrobeloides nanus
CCTAAGGTACCATCCATTATTGACTAAATCCGGATCTTCGACCCTCACAATCCCCCTCCATCCTAAGTGGTTCCGGCTCTCTGTTGGCCATGGGTGATTTTTATAGAGACTATGTCTTAAATGTTAGGTTGGTTATCTGTGGCAGTCCCGGGAGAAGTCGCCGGTCAATGGGCAGCCTACAAAAACTTTGGTTCTTATACAAATCCAAACAAAAAAGTCTCTTGGAAAGACCTTGTCCAGCCTACAGTCGACCTGTTAGCAAATGGTTTGCCACACCTTTTTGTATCTTCTCATCCTACTTTTTTAGGCTATCCTGTCAGTCACGCTCTCCAGGAAGCGTTTGACGAAAAAGCAGACTATTTATGGAAAGAACCCACGATGAGATGGGCTTTTAACCCAAATACTACATATGCCAACATAACTTGGAAAGCTGGTGACTTGATTACAACTCGGTAAAAGCATATAAATTCGAAAAATCAAAATTTTAGCCAAAATCTCAAAAATTTCCATCAAATCATAGCAGATTGCGAAAATGGTTGCGCCGATGGAGCTAGTCCACATGAAGTGTTTTATAATAGCGGTTGGGCTCAAAAAATGGCAGATGAATTTAAAGAGGCTGGTAAATATCGGCATCGAAAACAAGATTTTGGAAATATTTAGGTGGGATAATAACAGTGGATGATTTTCACGCTTATAACGCAAAAATTCGAAGTGATGACCAAGTTATTTATTCTTATCATAAAAATGGACGGGTGATATGCGGTCCTCCACCTCCATCGAGTGCTGCTGTCGTACAGTCGATGTTGGGGATCTTAGATGGGTAAGGGCCTCTACTAATTCGTCTCGACAATTTCGAGACAAGTACTAATTGCATAGATGGCGTCGCACACCACCCTCAATTTAAATTTTGCAAAAATTGATAAAAAACGCGCAGTAGGGGCCTAAAATCGGGTCTGAATAACAACTTTTAAAAAGAGGTTTTAAAAATGGGATGATAATTTTTGAGTTATTGAAAAAATAAACATTTTTCAACATTAAAGGGGGGTACGCTTCTCGAAAAAAATTTTTTTCTCCAAATTGGCTGGTTTTTGGTACTCGGGGGTTTTCGGGCACGAGAAACCGATTGGCGCAGGTCCCGAGATCCAAAAAAATTTTTTGACCCCCTATCGGGGTACCCCATGTTAAAAAAGTAATTTTTTCGCAGAGGGTCAAAATTTTTTTGGAACTCGGGACCTGCGGTTTCTCGTGCCCGAAAACCCCCGAGTACCAAAAACCAGCCAATTTGGAGCCAAAATAAAAATGTTGAAAAAATTGATTTTTTAACATGGGGACCCCCATAGGGTGTCAAAAAAATTTTTTTGGAACTCGGGACTTGCGCCAATCGATTTCTCGTGCCCGAAAACCCCCGTGTACCAAAAATCAGCCAATTTGGAGNGGACTTGCGCCAATCGATTTCTCGTGCCCGAAAACCCCCGTGTACCAAAAATCAGCCAATTTGGAGAAAAAAAATTTTTTTCGAGAAGCGTATCCCCCTTTAATGTTGAAAAATGTTTATTTTTTCAATAACTCAAAAATTATCATCCCATTTTTAAAACCTCTTTTTAAAAGTTGTTATTCAGACCCGATTTTAGACCCCTACGGCGCGTTTTTTAACTTTTGTCGGTGAATCGATTTTTTCTTTACATGAGGGTGGTGTGCGTCGAGACGGTTTTATTCTTCAGAGTCAACGAATTATTGAATATGGTCTTCAGCAAATTTATAGCCCACAATAAGATGCATAAAAATGTAAAAGACAACATTCGAAAATTCGTTTATCCTGAAAAGATATTCGCAATTTAAAAAGCGTCGAGACGCATCGTGACACATCGAGACGCGTCATGACGCATCTGACGCGTCGAAACGCGTCGTGACGCATCGAGACGTATCGAGAAGCGTCGTGAGTCATCGAGACGCATCAAGACGCATCTGACGCATTGAGACGTGTCGTGACGCTTCGAGACTCATCATGACGCATCTGACGCGTCGAGACGATAACTAATTGCAATTAGTGCTCCCCCAACTTGCTATTAGTGCTTCCAAAATTTCGAGGCGCAATTAGTGGAAGCCCTAATTTTATATGAACTCCAGATTTGTTCGACTTCATTTTTATTCTATCGATGTCCCATTTTTAGATTCGATTACCCTCAAAACCCCACTTTTGACCAAGAAGTCGAGAACTTCCACCGATTTATTGAAGCCTCTAAATTTGCGTTTGCTGCTAGACTCGATCTAGGAGATATTGATTTTTGGCCTACAGCGATGAATACGTCCAAGCAGATAGTTTCGAGTGAATGGACTTCTGCAGCGAGGTAGAGCCTACAGAAAACTCTATAACACTCTAGTTTAGAGCCAAAATCACAACGAACACTCACGATGATTCTTATTATAATTATAACGGACCTAGCAACTTTTATATGCCAGATAGGCATGGTACCACGCATATAAGTGTTATAGATGGAGAAGGAAATGCCGTCTCTGTGACTTCGACAATTAACTTATTGTAAGAGCATAGCTTGATCAGGTCAAAATCATTGAATCGTGTTTAAAACCGCCCAAACAGAACTGAAAAATCGAGAAATCTGATTGGGCTAAAATCATAATGACTACCTAAAACATTAATTCTATCTAAAATTTCTTCCGTTCCAGTTCAAAAGTTTTTCTCGAAATCACGTATTTCGAGTCGTTTTTGAGTTAAAGTACAAATATTTTAGTTTTGGAGCGCAAGTTACGTCAAATTCAACTGGAGTTTTATGGAACGATGAGATGAATGATTTTTCTTTACCTGGTCTTAACGATTTTTTCGGGTTTGCCCCAACTCCATCCAATTATATCCAGCCAGGAAAAAGACCTATGAGTTCCATTTCACCTATAGTGGTTTTTAACCCATCCGGAAATGTTGAAGATGTTAATGTGAGCAACAATTCTTTTAATCGAGTTTTTTTCGCTGAACTTCTAATTTTCATAAAATGAATAAAAAACTCGATTTTTTTCACTAATTTGTACCCTACTTATCTCGTCATTAGAGTGGCCTTTTTCGATAGATGATCATCCTGACGCGTTATAACGCATCATGACGCATCGTGACGCATTGAGATGTGTCGAGATGCGTCGTGGCACAGCGTGACGCATCGAGACGCGTTGTGAAGCATCGAGACGCATCGTGACGCGTCGTGACGCATCGTGAAGCGTCATGATGCATCGTGACGCGTCATGACGCATTGAGATGTGCCGAGATGCGTCATGGTACAGCGTGATGCATTGAGACGCGTTGTGAAGCATCGAGACGCGTCATGACGCATTGAGATGTGTCGAGATGCGTCGTGGCACAGCGTGACGCATCGAAACGCGTTGTGAAACATCGAGACGCATCGTGACGCGTCATGACGCATCGTGATTATGAAAAAAATTGTAAAAAAACAAGGAAATTTGATTCAACCTTGATTTTTGATGGATTTTAAACAATCGGTATCAAAATCGAAGCCGTTAGGAGTACTCTTACAAGACGTTCAATATTGTTTTAAATCAATTTTTAGGAAATCTCCATTTTCGGAGCCGCTGGAGGCTCGACTATCATCTACCACTGCTGCTATTGCATGGCACACACTTTGGCTAAACAACTCCATCAAAGGAGCTCTAGACTTTCCTAGATTGCACAATCAATATCGACCAAATAACACGCAATATGAAGAGAGATTCCCTATCGTTATCATTACCCATCACTTAATAGACATAATTTTTTTTAGGAATACGTCAACGCTTTAAGATCCAGAGGTCATAACTTGACGCTCGAAAGTGATCATCTCTCTGAAGCCACTGGAATTAACAGACCAACTCCGAAATCGCCAAATTTTTCCAAAAATTATAACATTTACGCAAATAGTGATTACAGGAAAGGTGTGGAAAGTGGTCCTGCCGGTTATTAGCTTTGTTCACAATGGTTGTTTATTGTTAACAAAATATTATAGATAAACTCAATCCTAAAACAATATGTGTATCTGACTCTCTGTTTGTGCTATCTCCATCATCTTAAGTTCAATTCCGTCACGAAATATACCAATCGATAGGGCTCGATGAGAGAAGAAAAATGACAACAAGATCATAGGAATACCCTTCAAGAATAACACAACTTGAGGTTGTTGTTGAGGATAGCCATAACCTTGGCCATACCCAGGACCATAGCCATAATTAGGTTGTTGTGGAGGTGAATAACCATAGTGTAATAATAAGAGCTACTATTATTCGAATCCTTTTCGATTTTTCCTGGAGATGAGATATAGCTCATTTTTCTTCTATGGCACCAGCATTCCAACGGTATAGCTGACACACGCACACAAAATCTTTTAAAAATCATCTTTTTTTTCTTATAAAAAAAGTTTCGTTAAACAAAATTCGGTACTTATGCACTATTCCCCCAGGCTGAAAATAAAAAAAATCAAATTTTCATCTTTTTTAGGCTTTGGTTTAGTCTTAAGCCTAGATCTAAGCCTAAGAAATTGATTTTTTTGTTTTCAGCCTGGGGAGGGGGATTCTGCATAAGTGTCCAAAAGTTCTTCACCAAATTCTTTCGCTCATTGTCTCATTTTTATGTATGTCGTTTATTCTTCGTAAAGTAGCAAAATTCGTTCTAAAAGGTATCAATACCTCAATAAAAACCTTGTTCTTTTATTTTATTGATAAGGATAATAATTGCTTCATTGGGTTCCTTCTTGGCTAATTGACAATTTATGCTTCGTAACAAAAATCAGTTTTCTTTCCTTTAAAAATTCTCATCAAAATGAAAATACAGACGAAGACGGTTCAAGGTGAAATTGAAAGACCTAAACAGACTTGGTCTAAAGGCCTAGTGGCAGCTTTTGTCATATTGCTAATAACATGTACTATTTTTATTATACTTACAATTATCTATCTATCTTTATATTATGGAAGAGATGTAAGTTTTGTAGACAAAATGTTATTTTCTAAAACTTTTTAGACTAGTTCAAAGACAAATCCCACTATACCGGCCCCATCAATCAATAGTTTAGAAGGGAAGTATATGAAAGGATCAGTAGCCGCGGATAATGTTTTGTGCTCAGATATAGGAAGGTAGCAAGAATTTTGGAGCTCTTCCCCCTGGGGAGACACGCAATCAACAGGACTCCAAAAACTGATACTTTTTTGAACGAAAATTTTATGGAAAAATTTCCTCTAGGGGACATTTCCTACGAGGAACACGTTGGAAATAACATTGCCAACGTGCTCCTCGTAGGAAATTTCCCCTAGAGGAAATTTTTTCATAAAATTTTATTATAAAAAAGTATCAGTTGTTGGACCTGTTGATTGCGTCTCTCCATGGAGGAACGGGCAGATGCCAGTTGGTGACATAGATTTATGTCACCAATTGGTAATAATATCTTAGGCTTAGGCCTAAGCCTAAACCTAGGCCTAAGCCTCGGTAGAGATTTTATGTCACCAACTAGCATCTGCTCGGGGGAAGAGCTCGAGAATTTTCAACCATTATTTTCTAGAAATATCCTTCTAAAAGGCGGAAATGCCGTGGATGCGGCTGTCGCTGTTTTATTTTGTATTGGTCTCATGGATACACACTCGACTGGTATGGGTGGTGGACATATAATGACCATTTATAAAGCGTAAATTATTCGAAAACTCAACAAATTCTAGATGGCAGTTTAGAAGTTTAGTAATGAGAAAAAGTGTTATGTTGTTGATGCTAGACATACAGCTCCGTTGGCCTCAAATTCGACGATGTTTGGAAAGGATTCCTACCCATCGGAAAATGGTAATGGTTTAAATCGAACTTTACAAAAGAAATTGGTAAAAAGCAAAAAAATCGGACGGCAGTGGGATTCGAACCCTAGCCAAAAAGCTTTCGAGGCAACAGCGTACCCACTGCACCACCGGTGATACTGATTGATGATTACAAATTTTGCTTATAAGGGAGAATATACTTATTTTTTATATTTCAAAAGCAATCGAGTTTCTAAAACACTTAAATGTTAGGTTGGTTATCTGTGGCAGTCCCGGGAGAAGTCGCCGGTCAATGGGCAGCCTACAAAAACTTTGGTTCTTATAAAAATCCAAACAAAAAAGTCTCTTGGAAAGACCTTGTCCAGCCTACAGTCGACCTGTTAGCAACTGGTTTGCCACACCTTTTTTTATCTTCTCATCCTACTTTTTTAGGCTATCCTGTCAGTCACGCTCTCCAGGAAGCGTTCGACGAAAAAGCAGACTATTTATGGAAAGAACCCACGATGAGATGGGCTTTTAACCCAAATACTACATATGCCAACATAACTTGGAAAGCTGGTGACTTGATTACAACTCGGTAAAAGTCATATAAATTCGAAGAATCAAACTTTTAGCCAAAATCTCAAAGATTTCCATCAAATCATAGCAAATTGTGAAAATGGTTGCGCCGATGGAGCTAGTCCACATGAAGTGTTTTATAATAGCGGCTGGGCTCAAAAAATGGCAGATGAATTTAAAGAGGCTGGTAAAAATCGGCATCGAAAACGAGATTTTGGAAATATTTAGGTGGGATAATAACAGTGGATGATTTTCACGCTTATAACGCAAAAATTCGAAGTGATGACCAAGTTATTTATTCTTATCATAAAAATGGACGGGTGATATGCGGTCCTCCACCTCCATCAAGTGCTGCTGTCGTACAGTCGATGTTGGGGATCTTAGATGGGTAAGGGCCTCTACTAATTCATCTCGACAATTTCGAGACAAGTACTATAGATGGCGTCGTGACGGTTTTATTCTTCAGAGTCAACGAATTATCGAATATGGTTTTCAGCAGATTTATAGCCCATAATAAGATTCATAAAAATGTAAAAGACAACATTCGAAAATTCGTTTATCCTGAAAAGATATTCGCAATTTAAAAAAGTGTCGAGACGCATCGAGACGTCGTGACGCATCGAGATTTGTCGTGACGCATCGAGATGTGTCATGACGCGTCGTGAAGCATCGAGACGTATTGTGACGCATCGAGACGTGTCGTGATGCATCGAGATGTGTCGTGACGCGTTGAGACGCAACGTAACGCGTCATGACGCATCGTGACGCATGGAGATGTGTCGTGACGCGTCGAGACGCAACGTAACGCGTCATGACGCATCGTGACGCATGGAGATGTGTCATGACGCGTCGAGACGCAACGTAACGCGTCATGACGCATCGTGACGCATGGAGATGTGTCGTGACGCGTCGTGAAGCATCGTGACGTGTCGAGACGCGTAGATACGCATCGTGACGCATCTTGACGCATCGTGACGCATCTTGACGCATCGAGACGCGTTGAAACGCATCGTGACGCGTCGAGACGAGCACCAATTGCAATTAGTGCTCCCCATCTTGCTATTAGTGCGGAATTAGTGCTTCCAAAATTTCGAGGCGCAATTAGTGGAAGCCCTAATTTGATATGAACTCCAGATTTGTTCGACTTCATTTTTACTCTATCGATGTCCATTTTTAGATTCGATTACCCTCAAAACCCCACTTTTGACCAAGAAGTCGAGAACTTCCACCGATTTATTGAAGCCTCTAAATTTGCGTTTGCTGCTAGACTCGATCTAGGAGATATTGATTTTTGGCCTACAGCGATGAATACGTCCAAGCAGATAGTTTCGAGTGAATGGACTTCTGCAGCGAGGTAGAGCCTACAGAAAACTCTATAACACTCTAGTTTAGAGCCAAAATCACAACGAACACTCACGATGATTCTTATTATAATTATAACGGACCTAGCAACTTTTATATGCCAGATAGACATGGTACCACGCATATAAGTGTTATAGATGGAGAAGGAAATGCCGTCTCTGTGACTTCGACAATTAACTTGTAGTAAGATCGCATAGCTTTGGCGCATACGTCGTGACGAGCACCAATTGCAATTAGTACTTCCCAACTTTCTATTAGTGCGGAATTAGTGCTTCCAAAATTTCGAGACGCAATTAGCGGAGGCCCTAATTTTATACTTCCGTTTCAGTTCAAAATTTTTTTCTCTAAATCACGTATTTTCGAGTTAAAGCGAAAAATTTTAGTTTTGGAGCGAAAGTGACGTCAAATTCAACTGGAGTTTTATGGAACGATGAGATGAACGATTTTTCTTTACCTGGACTTAGCGATTTTTTCGGGTTGGCTCCAACTCCGGCCAATTATATCGTGCCAGGAAAAAGACCTATGAGCTCCATCTCGCCTATAGTGGTTTTTAACCCATCCGGAAATGTTGAAGATGTTAATGTAAGCAAAAATTCTTTTAAAATTAGAATCCATTGAGCACACCCTAAAACAATACGGTGCCAAAAAATTTTTCTTGATCGAGGGGCTAAATTTTTTCGACAGATTCAAAAAATAGAGGCATTTTTTTGTTAAAGGGTGACCATTGCGACAGGATCTCAAAATTTTTTTAGGAACTCTCCATTTTCGGAGCCGCTGGAGGCTCGACTATCATCTCCACCACTGCTGCTATCGCATGGCACACACTTTGGCTAAACAACTCCATCAAAGGAGCTCTAGACTTTCCTAGATTGCACAATCAATATCGACCAAATAACACGCAATATGAAGAGAGACTCCCTATTGTTATCATTATCCATCACTTAATAGACATAATTTTTTTTAGGAATACGTCAACGCTTTAAGATCCCGAGGTCATAACTTGACCCTCAGTGATGATATCTCTGTAGCTACTGGAATTAACAGACCGACTCCGAAATCGCCGAATTTTTCCAAAAATTATAACATTTACGCAAATAGTGATTACAGGAAAGGTGTGGAAAGTGGTCCTGCCGGTTATTAGTTTTGTTCCAAATTGTTGTTTATTGTTAATAAAATATTATAGATAAACTAAATATGGTTATAAATCAGCCTAAATAATGGAATAAACTATGAGATGGGTGTCACGACGCGTCTCAATGCGTCACAACGCGTCTCGTTGCGTCACGATGCATCTCGTTACATCACGATGCGTCACGACGCGTCACAACTGTCTCGTTACATCACGACGCATCTCGTTGCGCCACGATGCGTCACGATGCGCCACGATGCGTCACGATGCGTCTCGATGCGTCACAACTCGCCTCGATGAGAACGTCGTGACGCATCGAGACGGCTTAATCAGCAGCATTATTCGTCGACGACATGTAAGCTAGTATCAAACATTAGCATTAAAGTATAAACAAAAAACTTGTGCTAGCAACAAGTAGTTTGCCTATTGTCTTCTAGAAGTAGCTCAAAAACTAAAACCAAGTTCGTTTCTGCCATTTATCGTTTAAACAAAGAGCTCAAAAAGTTTCTAAAGAAAAGCAAAACCTAACCAGAATACCTTCAAAATTTTTCGATTTTATTGGCCAGTTTCTAAAACCCAACAACTCTAGACTTCCTCCATTAACTGATAACGAGTCTATAGTTATTAAACCTGGAGAGAAAGTTGAACTTCTTGCCTACTTTTTCTCCTCCACTTTTACTGCCAATCCTCCTCAAAACAATATATTCCCACGTCAAACTGATCAAACTCTCGATTACATTTTAAAGAAAAAATGTTTATTCTTATAAGCATTAAAGGGGGACAGGCATTCCTAGCCGATTCCATGAAAAAATTTTTTTTCAAAACTTTTTCAAAAAGATGACTTTCCTGGGGTAATTTTATGCGAGAAATCGATTCCGCGTATTCCCGAAGCGTGAAAACGCTTCCTTGACCCTGATTCAGGGAATGGAGTGGGTGTATTGAAGCGAAAATCGAAAAAAGTTCGATTTTCCACTGGGAAACCGGCTTTATAGGGGTTTTTTTAGGCGGATAATCGATTGCGCGCACTCCCAAATCATGAAAACGCTTCCTTGACCCTGATTCAGGGATGGAATCGGTGTATTGAAGCGAAAATCAAACATTTCGGATTTTTATGAGAAAACCGTCGATTCTTAGGTTTTTCTAGGCGGCGAATCGATTGCGCACATTTCCGAAGCGTGAAAACGCTTCCTTGATCTCGATATTTTCTTCTTTTTTTAAAAATCTCCATAATATACATGTTCTTAGTATTATGTTGGATATCGAAGAGCCATTGAAGAAGAAATTGTAGAAGATAAACTCATAAAAATCCGAAATGTTTGATTTTCGCTTCAATACACCGATTCCATCCCTGAATCAGGGTCAAGGAAGCGTTTTCACGCTTCGGGAATACGCGGAATCGATTTCTCGCATAAAATTACCCCAGGAAAGTCATCTTTTTGAAAAAGTTTTGAAAAAAAATTTTTTTCATGGAATCGGCTAGGAATGCCTGTCCCCCTTTAACTATTTTGCAATTTTGTATGGTTTAATCAGCAGCATTCTTTCATCAGACAACAACAAGCTAGTGCTCCCAGACAACCGAGACAACATCCACTTCCGCTACTTTGTTGTTGCTCTTTGATAACTCTAAATTCGAGATTTTCGAGATGAATAAAGATGAACTTACACAACTTGAGGTTGTTGTTGAGGATAGTCATATCCAGGACCATAACCATAATTAGGTTGTTGTGGAGGTGGATAACCATAGTTAGCCCCAGGTAGCTGAGGATAAGGCTGTTGGGTGTAAGGCGCCGCCATTTAAGAGTTTACTACAAATGAATAATTCGATGATTTTTACCTAGATGTAAAAGTGAAGAGAGAGAAAAACTCGACTCATCTCGAAAAAATAAGTAAAAATAGCTTAACACGTGAATTCGCGCTGAAATTTATTTGAAAAATCGAGATAACATATCTTGTTCACAATTAAATTTTAACAAGCGATTAAACTTTCACCATTTCCTTCAACCGAATCAAACTTGACTAGCATTTATGACGTTGACAACAATTTCTCGAGTATTACTTTGTGTTAACTTGAAACTACTTTTCTACTTATTTGGTTATCCATTTTACATGCCGGAATCAATTTTGCAGACAATCCATTATTACAACTACTATGTTTCTTCCATAACGGGAATATTTGGCAATCTTTTAGCCATTTTTCTTCTTAAAACACAGACTAAGATAGAGCTGAGATATTACAGTCAAACTTTGTTACTCAACTGTTTAATCGATCTACTCGCGAATATAACGTTTTTTATGACAAAGTTACAAATTGTGATTCAAGATGGACTGGTGATATATATGCTACAAGGATTTTTTAAAAATTTGTCACATCCTTGGAATATTTTACTATATATGCTGCATGGTTTCTTCTTGACATACTCCGTGTTTGCTATTATAATGCCATTTTATAGTCGGTATAGGGTGTTTTGCAAGTAAGTCTATGCAACTGTCGTAGTCGATATTTCGATGTGTCATAAGTAAGAGTGGCATAATCAATGCCGTGATATACAGGGTGCCCCAATATACAGGGGACACCCTGATAACCGTAGTACTGTTTTAGGAACGATGCATTAAGTTTTGATCGAATCCTTCGTTTATATGTCTTTGTAGCTATTCCAATCATTGTAAACAATGTTATGTTTACGTTGTCTTTTATTCCTTATCCAAAAAAGATCGAGAAAGCAACAAACATTCTAAAACAAAACGGTTTTATGAGTGACGACGGAAGTCTCCCCTTATTCGCTGCATTTGAATGGGTGAGTAAAATAAATCTGTGTTTTTTTGTTATATGTTATGATCCTAAGATCATCGCAATGTATTATATTAGACGTATTTGGATTAGGAAAATTCACACCAGACAGCAGTACTCGGCGTTGTGAGCGCCTTTGACAATTCGATCTCTGCCTCTGATCATAGGGGTCATCCATAAATTACGTAATCATGTTGAGGAGAGAGGGGGTAGCCATTCTTAAATGGTCCAGTCCAGTCAGTTACAACCATATGGAAAAATGATATATTCGGAAAGATCATGAAAAATGGAGCATTTTTTGTTTTTACGGCATGTTCTGAATCGTTGTAGTTTTCGAGATAATTGCGTTTGAAATTTGTACAAGCTCTTCGTTGTAATACACAAACTTTTTTGAATTTTTTGCGGAAAAATCGATTTTTGCATCGATTTTTT